>CAEFZY010054097.1:0-27465 GCA_903066815.1 Brachyrhaphis roseni | reverse complement strand
CACAACCTTCACACAAAGAGCAACAAGACATGAGTCAGGTAACAAAGCCAGTTTCTTCCTGCTCTCCCAGCTGGCTGCTTAAATAAAGCCCCCTCTGGCGGCTGATTGGCCCACGGTAGAGAAGGACCAATCAAGGGAAATTGACACCAGCTTTCCCTAATACCTGTGAAGAGACAAAGGGGGAGGGGAAAGAGAAACAAAACAGCCTGCCGGCATGTAACAAGATGTTAGCGCCGGAATCTAATTTGAGCTACATGTCAGCGGGTATTAAGTTGGGATGTCCCAATGCAATCTCAAATCTTTCATATTACGCAACAGAAGGACATAAATACTTGTTGGTAGTGATAAAAGCTCCCAATGGAAGTGGTTTTTATGGAACCTACCCTGGTAGCACTTCTTGTAGTGGGGAAAGTATGAAAAGAATGACCTGGTTCCAAATACCTACATAAACAAGAAAAATAACAAAGGGCTCCCATCTGGGACAGATAAAGGTTCCCTCAATAGGTTCAATTAGAGTAGAAAAATGGTAGGTCACAAAAGCTTGAGTTTTAACAGTATATACACAAATACACGAGTCTGCAGACCTAACTTCACAAAAATGTCAACGTTTGAATAATAACGTGATTTACACCACTGAACGCATCGATGCAGTTCAGCGGACAATCCAATCTGTGACGTGGGTTGCATTTAAGAAAACTAACTGATTTGATGCCAAGTAATATTGTAAACTTCTTTCACTTACGTCTAGATCTGCCAAGACATATAAACTGTCACATCCAAAAATATATACTTTCTGAAGAGAAACCAGCCAATAAATACAAGCTAAAAAAATATGTGAAAGAAACCAAGAACTCCTTTTTTCAGTCTGATAATGAGCAGTGTTAGACCAACTATTCCAACTGCAATAAATACAATGCTGGATCTTTTCAGCTTTGACGTGGCTTAAATGGGTTTGAAGCATTAAAGCCAATAACATGGACATATTTGGGCATAAAGACATGAGCTACTTAAGCAGTACCATTGATTTAGATTTTCTTCTGTCATTTGCAGTGTTTACAGAAGAAATACTAAGCAGAAGTAAATTGCCTCCAAAAATATCCATTATAGTTTTCAGGCTAGAAAGATAATCATTACCAGGCAATGCAAAAATAAGACATAGCATCATCTTACTGGTACCTTATTCCAACCAATCAGTGAGTGGGAAGGCATTAGTAACTTTCCACACAGAGGAGATTATTTATGTGTGAAGGAGGTTTGGCTTTTCAACTGGTATATGAACATAAATCCAAATATCCAATTAATAGGTTTGTTTGACCTGTATGAAGAAAGCTGGCTTGTATGTCAATATTCTTTAGACTTAAACAACACAGAAGAGAACATAGTGCAAGTGACTGAATCAGAGTTTTCTGAACAACAAAACCATATCTAATTGTGATGCAAAACTTAAAGATTAGTACATGAAGATGGTCAAAGATGTGGTGAGGTAAAGACTCCTGCAACACTTTAAGTACTACAAAACTTTATTTGCAGACCAATGCAAATAAAATTGTTTCCTAGTACTTCAAGTGTTGAGTGTTCACCTTAATGGGCTATAAGAGCAGCACTGTGTTTATAGACTTTAAGATAGATATAAAAAACAAACAGTAGAAGCTTTCCCAAAGTAGCCACCTGTACTGATGGAGATGCTTTAAATGTTGCATGACATCAAGGTGTTTGCTCTTTGGATTTCTGCCTCACTTCTTTCATTATTTATACTAACATGATTTTACTTTTCAGTTTTCAACATGGTTTATCAAGCAACACACACTAATTCCACTGCCCAGCCTGTGCAAATCAGATGTTCTGCTGCTGAAGGATATTCCCAACAACAACGTTTACCTTTAATCACAGCTTTAGGTATTCTCAGGGTGGAAGAAAGAATCTTACATCCTGACAGATTTTGTGTCTGTCTTGTCAAAACATTTTCAGTAAATCTAACAGAATCACAATATGCTTGGTAGTAAGCATTAAGGCATCCCTCAGATCACAAATATGGCATCCCCCAAGCCCCCGCTTGTAAAGATAGGTCATATTGACGCACCTTTGTTCCTGGGGGTGTGTGAAAACGTGTGTATTATGTAGGGCATGTTCACTACCACCTGCATGTTTTTCCGTCTCCTAAGCTGAGTTTCTCAGCACCTGTTTGACTCTGTTGGAGGTAATTGGCTGTGACTGACCTCCTTGAATTCTCATTATGAGTATCACAGGGGTGTCCCAATAGACTTTTGTAGTCCATCAAGTACATCATCTCAGCCTTCCTAATGGGTGATGATTCCTCCATTTCTGAATTTCTCTCTGTATTAGTTACTTGTGTTAATGTGACGGTACAGGCCAAGACAGAACAGAATCAATGGTTCTTGCAATCCTTGCAATCACGCCACCTAGTGGTTAAATGTTGGCTTGTTTCTAGTCTTAGCAATGCTGGCACCATGGTGCAGCATACTGATTTACTTACCTTCTTGTAATTACTTCAAACACATCTTATTGTGATCTGGTTAGTTTTGGAGTTCTGAGTTAGTTTCACGATTACTTTAACTTTATTGAAAAATGGTTGGAGTTTTTGCCATTTGGTGTTTCCTATATTAGTCTGAGTTATGTTCATGGATAGACGGCCTACTTGGCTTATTAAAATGCCTAAGACGAAATGTAATATTAGTTTCTACTGCTTTCTTTAGGTCTGAAAAAAAGCCTGTTCTAAGAACTTCACTTGTTGGTGCCAGGCAGTCATGTAGCTTCTTCAACTAGTTTTCTTACTAGCTGAAGAAAACTGGAACTGCTTTTCACATTTGGTCACCTTAAATCTTACTGAACAGGAATCTGATGTGGTGTTCCACACGGCTCTGTTCTTGGGTCACTATTAATCAATTTCTAAATAATCGCCCTTCTAGGATTGTGAAGTATTACAATTCCTACTTCATTTTTCTCTGTAATAACAGGCTCACAGTCATTTATAGTCACTGAGAGAGTGGCTGTATAACATCAAAGAGTGGATGGACAAGGATTTCATCCATATTAAGAAAAACAAACAGAAGTTTGCTATTCTGGTTCCAAAAAATGTTAGAGAACAATTGATAAGACTCTGAAACACCTAAGAGAAATGACAAACTAGCCACATATTATTCATTTAGAAATCATCTCATGATACAAAAAATATTTATGTACACATATTAGATAAAGTCACAGAAAAACTGCTGCCTGGCTTTTTTTTCATTAGGTAATTCATCACATTTTTTTTACAGACCTAAAGGTACAGATATCCAACAGAAAATCCAAATGATAACATTGCTTTTATGCTGCTTGTCATTGCAGCAGTTTTGTCATTTCAAAGATTTTCAGAAAGTTGATGCCATCATCAACTTTCACTTTAGAAATGCACTTCCAATTAAAATAGGAAGGTCAGTGTCTTTAAATCAGAATTAAAAGAATAATTGTTTAATACTGGTTTCAAATAAACCTCAATCTTAGTAGCTTGATTTAAATTCAAATAAAGAAAAAAATTATCCTTTACGAAGTAAATGTATCAGTTCTTAGTAGTTTGATTTAAATTAGCATTTTATTGCATCTTCTACTCTGTCAACAGTCTAAAATTAAATGGGTTTTTTTCTACATATTTCATTATAGTTTATGCAAGGCATTTATTTTCTTTTGATTAGCATTTAAACGGCCTAATTTTTAAATGGTGCAGCTTCAGTAAAAGCACTTTGCTCTTGCATTAACCCTGATTCACAACCAAAATAACAGGGAGAAGGCAAAAGTCCAAAGGACAAGCATTGTAGAAAAAATGTTAGCAAATGCATTACATAGTTTGAAAATATATTTGAAATATTCTGTGTTCAGAATTTGTCTCCATATGTAATGTGTTTGTCACAGTAAGATTAAAGCTGAAAACCAGAACAACTTTGCAGAATATGAAAAAAAAAAAAGAAAAAAGGATGTGGAGAGTCAAATTGTTCACGCTACTCGCTCGCTTGGCACGCACTGTGAATTTTAGATCTATTCCCATTTGCCACTTTATATTACATGCTAAGATCCAATCAGGAGAGCTAAACAAACAGATCATCGTATGGCACCGTTTGATCCCCCTCAACGCTGTCTGGAATATTTAGGGTACCATGCATAACTTATGAGAAGAAACTGGAATGGTTTTATGTGTGTACAAGAGATTTCTTGCGTCCTTGAGTGGGTACTTGCTAACAAGGGATTTCTTGCCACTTCAGATACAAGAAGAAGCAAAATGATCTATTAAACATGCTTCACCTCCTCCTACAGCAGGAGAAATGGCCTGGAAACTTACTGAACACAAAACAATATTATTCTATTCTGCACATGAATTTGTTATTATTGTTATTGCTGTTCGCTCTCCTGCAATGAAGTCAAGCAGAAATGGTGCAATTTAATTCACACTGACTTGAACAGTATGCTACACACAGCAAACGGATTTCAGTTATTCCAAAAAGTTACCATGTTAAATTGGACTGAGCTGCTATGTGGTGCTTTACAAAACTGCTTCCTTAAATAACCGAGACCTGTATTCAAACTATGTCCAGTCAATGTTAATACGACAACACAGAATCTGAAACTTTCATAATTCCAAAGCGATCATGTGGCATTGTAGGGGAAATGTTCTCAAGAACCAACAGAGTGCAAAAGTAGAAAGACGTTCCGTTTGGTGCTTCCTATAGAATATTAGATTTGTTTTCAGGCAATTGATGACAAATTACAAGTGAGTAAAACAAGAACATCAACTTAAGAAATAAACCTGAATACAAGTTGAGAGAGGGAAGTGAAAATGCTTATTGTCTGCTGCCAATCTGGAAACAAGTTGTTGGACTTGACAAGCAGAAAGGAAGCCAAATTGCTGGGATTAGAAAGCTTACAAAAGTAAATTTAAATACATCTGCATTCACGGTAGGTTTGCAGTTGTGCCATACTCTTTCCATTTTTAGATGATGGATTGAGCAAAGCTCTGAGAGATACTTAAAGTTTTGGATATTTCTTTGTAAACTAAATACTTTAAACTTCTCCAGAACTTTGTTGCCTGATCTGATCTGCTATGTACCTGCAGCTTCCAATTTCTAACTATGCAGAAATTTGCGTTGGAGTATGGATGATTTCTCAAGGCAACTGTTTTTGGTGAATTTGAAGGAGAATTGTACTTATTTAGACGAAACTATCATGGGGGAAACATCAAATTAATCAATCCATTTGGATTCCATTTTGGCTTTATGAGAAAGTGATTTCGTTTAAAAGATTTTATGAAGTCAAAATTGGCTGTTTTTAAAAACTCAGTGTTTCTGTGTTTGCACATATCGAAACTCCCACTATTATGCTGGTTAGTTGTCTGAGCCCTCTCTCTACCATGTCACTCTCTTTCCCCCCTCTGAATGCCGTGGGAGTTATTCTGGAGCAGAATTATCTAAGCACTTTTGTCACAGCAAAAAATAAGCAGTTCAGTAATTATTAACAAGCTAACAAGCTTAGAGAAGAGGAAAAATATGTCAAAAAGGCAACCGCATACCGTCCACATTCATATACCACACATCTAAAATTCTTGATCCAGCTTTGAGTTTGTCTTCTGTGATGGCTAAAAAAAAAAAAAAATCATGAAAAGAGTCCTTGGAACCAAGAGAAACGTTTGAAAAGTGATGTAGAGATTTTAACTGAGATGAAACCCAAAAGCAGATAAAAACAAAAGGCACAAAATTAAATCAGACTTTAAAGCGAGAAGAGATTTCAGATTTCAATCATCCTGAATTAATCCAAAGACAAAAAGTTGAAACAAAATTACTTAAAGAATCAGAGATAAAGAAGGGTTATGTAAGACTTTAAGGTTAAAAGTAAAGGTTGGTAATTGTTTTAATTTTAGGCCATGGAATGCTTTAAATTCTGATCAGCAGCATATGAGTATAGTCCAGAACTACTGCAATGCTCAGCATGGTGTCTTTTTTCACCCCCTTTTCTTATCATATTCATCCTCTCGCCCAGCAGCGTGCGACGGTACGAACTCCCTCCTCAGGTTTAAACCCATATCATTCGCAGAAACCTCCAAGGCTACAATTAGGCCTTCCTCTGCGGGTGCTATACTGAAACCAAAGAGCCGCAGATCTGACGCTGATGAGCCGTGACTGAAACGCATTTACTGTTTTGACGGTCGGGTCAGATTTTTGTTGCGGAAGCATCTGTTAGGATGACAGATTTTTACGTCGGGGGATCGTCACTCTGTGAGGTTTAACTGACAGAAGGGCGATGCCGTTCGCCCAGTCGTGACTTTTTTGTGAGCTTAGCTGTCGTGTCAGATTCTGGCTTCCTCCAAGCCCAGCATGTTGCCGGAGTAGAACAGATGCTCGGCATGTAGCAGTTTGCTTTTCCAGCGAAAGCAGAATCAAGGTTGTCATCAGATTGTTGGCGTGAAGATGATTTTAATTTGTGAATCAAATTAGTGAAGCCCGGTAATTGATCTCCCGGGGGAATTAAAACCTTAATTGTTATTGGTCTTTCAGGGTGATGTGAGCCTTTGCATGTTTTCTTTTTTGGGTTTCTTATGAAGAGACTATTTCAAAAGGGCTTTGAGTCAAATTAGGAAGTGTTACTAACAGACCATGTTGTCATTTCCTACCATCGTGAATATGTCTAGCCACCCAGCTGATTTCCTGCCACATTATCCAATCTACCATTATTTTGGAGGCCAGGGTTTTTCAGAATATATTTTGTCAAGTTCATTCAAGTCAGAGCATTCAGGGGTTTTTTGTATTATTTCTCCACTTCAGGAAAGGATGTCACATGGTTTTAATAAGCAATAGTGCAGTATGGGGGTCCAGTTATCAGCAATAAGGCATTTCTTTCAACCCAATCTGATTGGAAAATGAATAAAAAAATCTCCTCTGTATAAAAGTGAAATAATGTATTTATATTCACTAAAAACAGAGTGAGATTTTATTTTTCTAAATTCAGATAACAATTAAGACACTCGCTGCACTTTCATTACAAATGTGCGCAAAACTGTCAAAATTATGCTAGTATCGGAAAACAGACAATTTTGCAACTGCGGTGCTTCCATTAAATAAGAAACGCAATTAAAATCCTAAATGAATAATTTTGTTCACGCAATAAGTCACTAAAAACATGTCTCATCATCTTCCTCTGACTACTTCCTGTCGTCGTCTTCTTTGTGATTTCTGCCAGTGGTAATGTCCAGTTGTTGACAGTGTTACGCAAAACAAACAAAAAAAGTGTTTCCATTGAGGTTTTGTGAAATAAACTAATTTCGATATGACCAAAACAAACACACCTCATCCGAGCGCCAAAACTTTTTATTGAAAAATGAGGTTTTTTTAAATTGACATGTTTCCATTGAGAAAATTTATGTTCTAAATGTCAAACTGTGCGACTATAAGGTCAATGGAAGTGCCTTTAATAACTGCTTATTAGCTGGTCTTCAGCGCTGAGAGATTTTATTGTTAGACTTAAAACACAGCTAGTTTTGACAGGTCATTTAAAATAACATCACAGCAAATAAATACTTCTATCATCAATCAGCACTAAAAATGTACATCTCCCTTGGGTCTTAAAACAAGTTAAAAAACCCCCCATCATCATTATGCAACCTCCGCTTAAATGTACAGACTCTAAAAGAGGTGGAAGTAAGTCACGTAAAAATGCCTCTGAAGTGCTCAGACTGCCACAAAAATAACCCATATTTGCAGCCATTTGGATTAATTAAAGATATTTAATTTGCCAACAAGCACTCCAAGTCTGTGTGAGTTAATTGAATGAGACACCCCTTTTTTTCTTATTTGGCTAATCTGCGCGTCAACAGGAAATAAACGGATATAATTAGAAATGCCAGTAACGTCTGTCTTCCGTTTAGATGGAAGCTTTAAGGATGCATTAACGTTTCTTAATGCAGCGTCTTCGTGAACCGTGGACACCCAACCGGGAATTAATTATTTCAAATGAGCTCCAGCAAAGCTTGTCCCGCTGGTAAAGGCCGAAGCACTCACTACTAAAGAGCTCATCTTCTTTGTACACAATTAAGATATAAGAATATTTGTTTTTTCTTTTTTTTTAAAAAAAAAAACAACGTACAATTAACTTCTACTTTCTTTTCTTTTATAAGTTAATAATAAATAAAGAAGGCGACTGCGGTTTTGCTTTGGAATATCTCTTGTAAAAACCAATGCCTGCTAGCAGTGACATTTTTTTCTCCTCTCCTTTCTTCCATTGTTAATTAAGCAATGATGGGATAGTCCAGGGGAGATGGTAATTGACACAGATTGTGAGTTTTACTGACATGCAAGTCAGATGAGGTGTTAAGTTTGTGTTCTCCGTCCCAACAGGGAAAATGATTTTGTTCCTTTTTGTTTTTTCTTGTTCCTTCACAGGGTCTAAAGTTTAAAGGTTCGGAGGTGCCTGAAGACTAAAGTCCCCTTTAAAAGAGCTCATATTAGGAGGCCAAATGATGAAAAGTAGGTTTGCTATAGTCATGAATCTCTTGATAAAATCTGTTGCCTTGTTTTAGTTGTGTGTTTTTAAGTACAGCTTAATGAATTTCATACACTCACCAGCCACTTTAATAGGTACACCTTCCAAGCATTGGGTTGGACTGTTATGCGGTCAGAATTTCCTCAAGGAAAAATTACTGGAATTCAGTGGACTCATTGTGACATTCAAGAAAAACTTGGAGGAGGAGATGAGCGATATCATGAAGGAAAACAGGTACAATGTGGTCATAAAGGGATGGACAGTCAGCAGAAATAGTCAAGAATATGGTTTGACATTAGGGCCAAAATTAGGAGTATTGCTCAACCAATGGTTGGTACTTCCTTGTAATAGGAAGCTGTATTTCCATTCCAAAGCCAGCTACTGATCTGGTCAATGAAAGGCTGGGACCAGTAAATGAGCGATCAGTAATGGCCAATGCTAACATATGCTAACAATAAAGAGGCTTAATATGCCAAGACTGGTTCCACTGGATTGACTGCTGACCCTTAGCACAAACAGACTGGAGGTAGCTTTGGAGAGCTGTAGTATGCTACAGCTGGCCACCCACTCGATTAGATTAAAAGGTTGACATACGTCTGTAAACGACAAGCACTGGTTGGATTGGTGTGTGTTCTTTTGACAGAATTTACTGTAATCCAACATGGCATCAGGCCTAAATATTAAAGACACACAAGTATCAAAATGAAGAAAGTAAGATCTACATCAGTCACTGACCTGTAAGTTATTAGCCTTTCCAAAGTTAACACCAGCCAAGCCATGCTAATGGTCAGCAGAGGGACAAGGCAATCCTGTGGTTACTAGGTTTCTAAAAAGTAGCTGTTGTCGCTCTGGGTGATATGTTACTGGGGAAAAAGTCTACCGTTTTTGTGTTTGCCTTAATTAATTTTGTTTTATTATCTTGCACGTTTTCAGCCAGTGATTGGAGACGTCACTAGCTTCCCCAGTCCTCCTCTGTTACCGGTGAAAGCTTATATTTATGATTTCACAATAGATGTAGCCTTCTGCGACAGGGAAGTAGCTACCGCCGGGTGCACAATAGTTATTGGTACCGATGCTAGTTGCCAGTATGGTGCCCAAAGTGTAGCATGTCAATACTGCCTACCCTAATACACCACCAGCCTGAAAGTTTGATGAAAGGGAGGATGGATACATGTCTTCATGTTTATTTATGCCAAATTCTGACCAAATGTTCTGACTAAATGTTGCAGCTGAAATCAATACTAATCAGACCAGGTTATTTGGGTTGTTTTATCAAATAAAACAGCTTTAATTTAAAAAGTATAATGCAACAAAATGTGAAAGGGAAATGTTTTGCAATTACCCAAATGTTGGTTTGATGCCATCTTTTTTTGTGTTTAGTATATTTTTACTGTAGTTTGTCTCAATCAAGGTGGTGACAGAGTTTTTAAGAACATTTCTCACATGGAGCTGCTCTGCTTCAACTCATAAACCAATGGTTTTATTGAGAGGAGTAAGCCAAGAGGGTCTTTTGTCCCTCTGCGTCCAAAAAGTTGTAATAACAGAGGACAGATAATCAATTTTTTTTGTCTTCTGTTTGGATTAAATTATTTCAATATTTCACCATAAAGCCTTTGTAATGGCTTTACTTCTTTCAGCCGTCCATTTTAGATCATTTACAGTCTTAACCAAGCCGTTAATCTGTTTAAGCTATTTACATTCATAGATTTGCTTTGCATGTATTTATTGATTAGTTCATCTTTCTTGCAAGATAGGGTTGGTACATTTTCCCCTTCAGTGGAAAACAGATTGCTATGACAATCAGACGCAACAATCTTTATCAACACACAGGAAGTGTGTTGATAAAGCCATCATTGTTTGCAGTGACAGTGAGATGACAAGCATGCATGGAATGATTTCTTGCAGTGTGATTATTGATAGAAAAGCAGAATAATTTCCCAGGAGATCTTCTAGAGAGAAACACCGAATAGAAGAGACATATTGTTCAGACTCAACTGAGAGTAGCAATCAAAAAAACTGTTCAAAAATGTATTTTTTCTGTTTCCAATCTTCACATATAGATATTTGTTTTCAATTACATGTCACTGCAACACTGGTCCACAACTTCCAGTAGAGCATGGCTTTCTACTACAGTTTAACTCTATAATCTATAACATCAGACTCCTTTGCATTTCATAGTCTCAACGGTTGATCATTGGCTTCCAAAAATATATAAAAAATAGATTTTTACTTTTATTTAATCTTTTTAGGCAAGCACAGAAAAGGTTATTGTTTAAATAACCTTTAAAAGTTTGAAACCAATCAGTCCAGTTTCTAGGAGATTAAAGGCAAGACAAAGAGACAAGAAAGGCACCATAGAAAGATCTGGTAAGTAGCCATCAGAGAAGGTCAAGAAAGGTTTCTTAGCCAATGGAGCCACTCTTTGTGCCTTCTCTGGGTTTCCATCAGAGAAAAATCCTTCATTTTTCTCATAGTGGCAAAAGAAAAAAAAAATAAAATAGTGTGACCCCAATAGCTGCAGGTGTAAATTCTTAAATTTCCATGCAGTACCATTTGGGTTTCTGAAATAGAGCACAAAACAGCTGATGTGGGTATATGAAGAGGGTGAGGGAGGGGCTTGCCTGTGACAGGTCCAGCTCTACCTATCCTGATGGTCATCTCATCAGTGTCTGGCAGCTGGAGCAATGGATCCTCGGCTTTTTCCTTTCCCAGCTTGGAGTCGTGGGGCAGAGCCAAGGCAGCGTGGGGGTCGGCGCATACGCCCTGATGACGGCAGGAGAAGACAGAAACGCAGAGGTCAGGTCAATTTGGGTTTGACCTCAATCACCAGATTGAGAAATAACAGCCTTTTTAAAAAAATAAAAATAAAAATAAAATAAATGTATCTCTGTAACTGATCTCACCAAGTATTCAAAAATAATATATTTCAGGGGGGTTGTAGCAACATGTAAGCGACTTTTTGTACAGCGCCTTGCAAATGGATTTATGTAGGTTGTTTTTGTCCAACATGGAGAGTTTATATGTGTAACTTAACACTTAATACAACAAACCCAACTCTGAAAATTGGAGGTTGAACATATTCATTGTGGAAGTGATCTGCATGACTGCGCCTGAAATGCAGTCATGAATTGCTTATAATCTTACATTTTTCGTCAGTTTAAGTAGGAAAACAGTTTCATTTCTAGACACGTTGTTTTTTTGTTTTTTTTTATGTGATAATTATACATGATATGAAAAGGAACCAATGAAACCCCAATGTGAACTAGCCACCCAGGAAGAAGAACTATCTGGATATATGAGTCTTCATTATGATGATTTCCTGCTTACAGTTAATCAAAACTGTAAGCAGTAAACATCAAACTGTAAGTGATGTTTAAAACTAAAATATGACATCAGACCACTAAAAAAAATATACAGAAATATATATTTGATTAAAAGTATGTGTAATACCTGTGTAAGGGCTGACAACTTTCAAAAGTACCTTTAATGTGCTTCAGAACACGTATTCTAGCCTACTGACAATGGCTGTTAGTGTACAATTGCTCTGTCTAACATAAAAGATATTCGCCTCCTGTCTCTTTTTTGTCCATTTTTATTGGAAATGTAGGTTATACACAAAAGACATGTTAAAACAATTAGGGTTAAAAATGTTGACCATATAGATGAAAACCAAACCAGAGTTTAAAAACTCAACTAAAACATAAAGAACTAAGTAAATACAGAATGATCTACTTAGGTCATGCATGTCTCAGGTCCAAATGGAGGAGGTAGGTTGGTAATTGTGACCAATCAAATCAAGAATCAGAGGAATGTTTACATGGAGTTATGAACATATTTTGGGTTATAGGTTCTGTCCAGATACAGTATATATCTCTCTTAAGAGTGTCAACAATATTTCTATACAAGTGATGACATCATTTAGTCACCTGTAGTCATGTCTAGGGCAGTTAAAAGCTACTTTTAACTCAATGAAGGCTTGGTAAAAGTGCACATCGCTGCTCTGTGACTTGTTAGCTTGGATTTCCTGACAGAAAGAAACCTTGCTATTTATTTCCAGAGACGTTTGGGAGTGTTTGCCATAAAACATACACAAAAGAACGTTTTTGGGGCAAGTGATGTTTGACTTAATAGCTTTCAAATATCCAAAGACTCCCCGTCATGATTCCGACTGTGCACTCCATTCCTTTCCAACAATTCCTCTCACTCCCCCTGTTTCCTGTTTGGTCTGGGGTGCTTGTGCATGCAAATCTCCGCTATTGCAAGAGTTGGTGTGTGTAGGTCTGGCACCACTTGGATCCCTCCAGAGTCCACTTCAATCAGTCAGACACACCTCAACTTCATCAGCTCCCCTCCTGCAGTACGCCCACCCAACGCATCTCTGTCTGCCGCTTACTGCGAAGGAACGGCTGAAGTGTTTGTCCTCAGTTCTTTGTCAGTCACTCCTTGCTTGGTTGTTGTTGTTTTTTTTTTGCTCTAGATGCTGTCCTTGTTCAGGTTCTCTCCCACGTCTCTTGTAAATTTGAGGAAGCACATGCCAGCCGCCACCTGCAGTCCCCCACCAGCCAACTTGTTACTTCTAACAGTAATCCATCTGTTTACTGTTGGATTACAGGAGAGATTCCATGAATCGTTATTTAGTCCTCTCTCAACTTAACTCAAGAGTGAACCTTGCTACACTCCACGCTTTCAAAATGAACCCACACACCTCAGCTTTGTGTTGCAGCATTCAAATTCAATTTGAACTGCAGATGTGAATCACCAGTTTTTGTCTGAACAGAAAATGAATCCAACCTCCTCCTCATAAAATCAGCAATTTAACTTTCCATCTGGGGCCTTGCACTTCTACACATTACAAAATGTTACAAACACAAAGTTCATTGGGCTTAACTTGGATAGGCCAATAAAAAAGTAGTCAATTTCAGTGAAAGTGGGAGAAAAACTATGTATACTTACAGTCAAATATGAAAAGTGTGCAATTGTCTTTGTGACAAAGTAGTTAAGTTTGTATTTATTTACCACTTATCCTTTAAAAATACTTCTACTTTACTTTTTCTTTCTAAAATTGCTTAGTTTAGACATTGCTGTCATGATTTTGCTTCACTTACTATCCCAGGTTTGTTTGTGGTAGCATTACGTTGCAGTTTACATCCCAGCATATGTTTTTTTTTTTTAATCATTATTGCTCTTCTTTGTTGAGGTATGTAAACTTATGAGCACAACCATAGCTATGGGAAAACCAAAGTTTCTAAGGCATTGTGCACACGTAGCCAGATCTTTACAAAAACAGATATCTCCGCCACATCATTTTAAAACAGCAAAAACACACACGGGATCTGTTTCAGAAAAGTTTTCACTTCCTTTTAGGAATTAAACATGGCATCAGTAGGGTCACTTGTGTGGACCAAAAAATAAATTGAACTACTTTTAAATAACATATTCAAATGCAAAGTTAATAAAACACAAGAGAATGTTGATTGGGAATCATGTCAAAGCAAGTATGTGGATAAACTGATGCATTATTTGTCGCAGATTATAATGCATGGGATCGGAAATCTCTATTTTCCCCGAGTACGCACACAAACACAAATATGGAGTTTTCATAAATAATCATTCTTAGTGGTATGAAACTGAGTTTTTATGTGGATAAGAGGCCAAAACACATAAAAATGCATTAGTTTCCCCAGATATCTGCTATGTGTGGGCTAGGCCAAACCTGTCTAGAAACTACACCCTCTCCATAGGAGTCAAGAGGGAGAGTTGCCAAATGGGATTGCTACTCAACTGTGCAAAACAAAGTGCTCATTGGCATACGTGAGAACATCTATAAGAGCAGGAGTTTAGTCAATTTACTGCTGAGTCATTAACGTGCTCAGAAAATGGCATACAGAACATCTGATGAGGAATCAGCTATGCAAAATTCCACCTTCCCCGAACATCCTTCAAATAAAAAAAAAAAAAGCATTTTAAACAAATTTAATTTCAAAAACTACCTGAAGCTAACACATAAATACTAGACCAAACAACAAATTTACCACACAGACAGGTGTGGGTCTAATTAAGTGGTTTTTGAAAACCGGTGAATTTAATGAATCCAGAGGCAGCATATTCATTAGTAAGCCATTAGCAGAGTAAGGTCCAAAGCGGGGGTTAAAAAAGATGGAATAACACTTGCAGGCATTTATTTTTCATCCTGTTTCAATTGCCTTGGTTGCATCACAGCTGGTCTAAAAGCAGGTTGAGTGATTAAAATATTTCTGTGTGCACAGATTGTACTGCGTACATAAATCTAAACGAAATTAAACCGAAATGTTGGGATCTTTACAAACAAATCCCTGAAAACTTCACCCAAAGTTACGAAGAAGATTGCTTTGAAATTCCTCTGAAGAACTGAGAAGAAGTGACCATGCAGAACTGTAGTCTTGCTGCTAAGAAATGTTTGGGAGTAGGGGTGATTTCAAATAGTGAAGGATAAGATGATCTTAAAGAGCTGCCAAAACACTGAGATGGTATTATTCTCTATATGGGAAATACTTGGCATTACAGTTTTATGTTCTTACTGAGATGCAAGTGACTCATTTCTTTTCAACTATAAAAAAACAAATAATCCGAATCTGAATCTGTTTTATTGGTTACGAATGTGTGCACAAACAAGGAATCTGACTTTGGTTTTCAACCACTAACCCCGGTCATTGGATCAGACCAAAGACAGCGGTGTCATATCAAACTAGAAGAGTTTTACAGACCGACTTGCTGAGGAGGAGTCATTTGTATATATGGAGAAGATTAGTGGGGAGAGAACACATCCCTGGGGGACGTCTGTTCTGGTGGTTATTTTTGCAGAAGGAGATTGAAATGAAAAAATACCATAAAAACTAGACTCTCTCATGTTGCTTTAAAAAAAGTCCAAGGTCTATTGATCATCTGTCAAAGTCCATGGTGTGCTGCGGCAGAAGGCACTGAAGTAAGGCCGTGTTATTAAAACCACCAAAGAGCACAAAGTGTTACAGCTGCATTTAGGACTTCAGAGCTGCACAAGGAAGGATTTTTAAAGATTTTTTGTTCTCACGACATGCAGAATAAGCCTAGAGTAGCAGTTTGGTAAATTAACATTTTACTGGATGTTGTGTTTTGTCTGTTTGACTGGATAGAAGCTAATTGAGGTAGTTTTACTGCTATTCATTTATACAAAGGTCTGATTATATTCAGCAGAGCAGTCAAAGAAGTGACTACAACAACAGTTATATAGTGCAACAACACCTATTTGTAGTTCAGGATTAGAAGATTCACTTATTCACCGATTTTTCTGTGGAATGTAACTTCAAATTGTTTGAGGAATGTCTATTTTTTTTTTTTTACAAACATCTATATTTTTTAAAATAAAATGGAGCTTGAGAAGCTAAAATACCTAGGTTCAATGCTACTTGAAATATTATTGACTGGTGCGCTGTTCATTTTCTTTGTTTGGCTCTAACCCAAGAGTGAAGGAAGACAAGGAAGACTTTCGATGTTAGCTTCTGCGGTAGTGTTAAGATGGTTTCCATTACGTATAGTCATATTTAATAAGTTATATGTAGAGCGTGACCTATTAAAATAGAAAGTTATATATAATTTTAGGGGGAGTCTCAAGTATTCGCAGGTGGTTGTGGTCCCAAACCCCTGCAAATACGTGCCTCATTGTATGTATATAGTTTTGTCTCAAGGCCCCACTTATTTTAAGGTGGTTCAAAGACCAAATGTATCAATGAGTTAGTTATATTTTCCACACCAGATTATAATTGAGAGTCCTTCTCTCAATTAAAGCAAAGGGCGGTTAAACAAAGCATTGATTGTGCAGGACTGAATACAAAGGCATGCTATACTTTTTCTGATTTGTTGTTCCAATAAAATAGAGACAAGTTTCTGGTTACAGTGCGACAAACTGTGAAAAATGATTCATACTTTTACAGGACACTAAATGATTACTATTTATTTTAAAAACCTGGTAAGATCCAGAAACAGTAGGAAAGACACAAGTGAACATTTGGTGTCATTGTTTGCCTGAGAGCGTGGCGTGACCGCCAGCCAACAAAGTGGCTTAAATGAGTGATTTCACTGGTTCACTCATTCATTATTTTTAAACATTTTAAAGCAAGTTGTTGCTACCTTTTAGATGAGAGTGAACCCTGCTCAATGCTTCTTGTTTACGTGTTAATTGTCACTTCATGCAATGTGCTGCTATGCGAGTGGGCAAGTATGAGTAAGAGTGTATTCATCTGAAAATGTGTGTGTGTGTTCTATGATGTGCGTCACATCATAGATTAGCTCGTATACCCTCTCCAAGAATGTCATTAACCTACAGTGGCCTTTGGTGACAGCCCATGATACAATCTCATCAGCAGGTCCTGGCTCTCCATTAACACGCCTCCAGCAGCAGCAATTCCACTCTGTTTATCACTCAAAATCCCTACCTTTGTTTTTATCTGTTCATCTATTTACAGACACTCTTCCAACCGATAAGCACAGTGTGGGCAGTACACCGTACCAAGCACAATTTATGAATGAAATCCTTGTTGAAAAGTCACGAAAGTTGAATGTTGTGTCATCATGCCTGGACAAAGTTAAAATACATCATTTAAGGCTCAGAACTGATATCAAATTAATGGGCATGATGCATGTTCTGTGGGTTATTTAGCTAACAAATTCAGCAGGTGCAAGAATTTCCCCTTTCTGGCTACATCTATCTATCCCAATCTATTTACAGTATCTTCCTACATTTTTGACTTAGCCAGCTAGCTAGCAAAAATAGCTGGCTAGCTATACATGTCTTGGCTAGCTAGTTAAGTTAAGATAAAAATATGGGAAGATAAAAATCTACCTTCCCACTCTTTTGACTTAGCTAGCTAGCAAAAAATAGCAAGCTAGCGTTTTTTTTCCCAGCTATTTTTGCTAGCTGGTCAAATCAAAAATGTGGGAAGATAAATTTTTATCTGTGGGACAAAATGTGGGAAGCCAATTTTTATCTAGCTAGCTGCAAGAAAACAAAATACGAATCCAAAAGCCACACAGGGACTAATGCAGTAGTCCACAGATACATTTTAAAATTGGAAAGTATATGGAGAGATCAAAGGGTCTGGGATTACTTAACAGAGGACCATCTGGATAAAATGGAGTGAGTTGAAATTAATGCCAACATATATATATTTTTACATTAGCCATATGTCTAATCCCCATAATTCAAAAAAGAACATACCACATTTGAGAATGTTGGAGTATACGCTGGAGCCTTGACACAGTTTCAGGATCTCTAGTGCCACATAAACACAATCTGAAACAGGACTTCTGTACATTAGCTAAAAGATTTAACTCACAAGAAGAGACTATACTGCATAGAGGTTTCATTAATCATAAAGTGGTTTTAAAGAATCTGTAAATAGTTTGGAATATTACAGTCTAGGCCTGAAATGCTCTTTTTTTATTAGCTTTTCTACTATTTGAATCAAGTTTAACCAGAAATAATTATTTTGAATTAGAGGAAATAAAATGCAATATGGATTTATTAAAAAGTGGAGGGGCAGGGTATCAGGGAAAATTGGATTTGAGCTTATATCACCTCCTCAAAAACACACCTAGAGTGTTTGAGGAATCCTTGAATTGCATTAAAGTTTTAGCTTGTACTAGTCAGAGTTCAGAACTAAATCTGGCAGTCAGTGATCTCACCTGAAGAGGACAAAAGGTGTTTTCACAAAACGACTGATTTGAAAAACCTTTGTGAGGTAGAGTGAAAAAAAACACACCGGCGACTGCGTGCTAGGACTGAATCACAACTGAACAGATACATATGAATATATATGTATATCTAAGCTGAATTGTACGTCATAAATATCACATGATTCATTACACTGTCCTTTTTCACATAAACTCTTGTCGAGTTGAATGCACTGCAGCAGGACTCTGTAATAAAAAAGTCCACTATCTGATGTTTACGTGATTTATTCTGTGTGAAAGCCAGAGAACGGTCCCTGAGGACTTGTCACACACTTGGATGAAGTTGAGAAAGTGATGAGTAAAAAAAAAAAGAAGAAGAAAAACAGGGGAACGTGTAGAAGTGTAGAAACTGTCCTGTTTTCATCAAAGACACAGCAACATCCTGTCCCGTATTTACACACACGGAAACCCACACACACACACCCCCTCTCTCTCGATAGCTACTGGTGCTCTTCTGTCATCTCTGCCTCAGATTACTGACTGTGCTCGGTCTATTTGATTAAAGCATCTGAACCAGAGCTAAATCTAACTGATGCTCAGACTAAAACCGGAAAAAACTCACGTCTGCAAAGAAAACAGAATTACTGTCTCTGGGATTTCAATTTAAAAAAAAAAAAAAGGTTGAAAAACCCTCCAGGGTCTCATTATTCCCATATGGATGGCTGCATATAGCAGACCACATGAGCATGAAGAGCTGCAGTTTGTCAGCGAGATCTACAATAAAGGTTGACACCAGTGGATAGACATAAGCTGAAATGATTTCCTCTGGGGGAAAAAAAAATTTGTTCAAGTTGTGTGAAAAAGTAATGTGGATCAACAGGTCATTCTGGGAGGTCAGAAAAGAAGGTGACGATAAGGCTATAATCTCACAGAGAGACTTTTTCATGACAGTCTGAACACATTGAGTCAGAACTTTTCACACACCCCAAAAAGTGGATTTGTGCCACTTCCATTTATAATCTAGTTCTGCAGTCAGAACGGTCATGTTACATTTTATTAAAGATGCACCTTTATCGGTTCCAATACTATAAAAAAAAAAAAAAAATCTAAATAGGGTATCAGTGATGATGTGTCTGATCCATAAGGGCAGATCTTTTCAGTCTAATTCTATTCTCTTTGTGTGGTGAGCAACATCGTGCTTTATTTATTTTACATTATGTTTAGAATTCCTAATAGCACTTTCTGAAGCATTTGAAATAAGATTTGTTGCAGTTTTCTTTTTTACATATTTGACCAACGTAGTCAGCCTTTTGCTTTTGTCAGTTTATTTTTACATTGGCCGTTATACTTCTAATTGCACAGATTGAACAAATTGAAGTTGTGTTATTTTTAATATTACATTTATGTCTGTGTTTAAAAAAATAAAAACATTTTTTAGTCAATTCAGCACTGTTTTTTGATATTGGCAGATGCTAAACATCAAATGTAGGTATTGGAAGTGGAAAAAGTGAATCCCTACATTTTATCCGACTTTTCGTCATTGACGTGAGACATGCATTAAAATTCTGCACCAGGAGAAGCCAGATGTGAAAAATCGAGATGAAAGCAATATCTGAAGAAGAAGAAGTCGTAATTTTGTGATAATAGTGTCAACTTCTACTAATCAAAAACTTCAAAGTCCAATCCATTCTTACTTCCGTAAGCAGTGCGCTGCTGTGCAACGCCTACGTTCTTATTCTGCGAATGCGGGTTGCTTTGGGTCATAAAAGCATTACATTACATAATGCGTCTTGATCTGATACTAGAAGTTCTTTTATCATCTAAAATATGTAAGTAAGCCAGAAAAACAAAAAACACACCAAATGCGTAGCTTAGAAAATCTTTTACTCAATTCACTAGAGTCACAAAACCTTAAAAGTGGCAAGTTTTTGACCCAGTTTTAAATTATTCATGATGTCTATAATCTGCCTTCCAAACGGCTGTTTTCCTTCGACAGGCACCATAACATCAGAAGGCTGTAGCATTCAGAGCAGATTGAAAGGAAAGCAGGCACTAAAAGTGTAGCTTGTATTAAATATTGAGATCAATAAAGTATTTTTGAATTTTCAATTTGAATTGAAAAGACAGTTATTTAATTTTTAGTGGGAAGTATATGTATTTAATAGAATGTGTGATTCGGGTGGATTGAAAGTCAAAGTTGTAAACTGCATCAATATATCGCCCAAAACAAGAGTTGTAGAAAAGCATAGCTAAAAGAAAGAAGTTATTATTTATGTTGTTTCTAACATCAGGGTACAAATACTTTTTTGCAGTGCTGTAGTTTCCCATGTTGTGCATTTCAGAATGTAACACACATAAAAGTGCTAAAACCTTCCCGTTACCAAACCATCCAGACATCCGTGTAGAGTTTTTCCAAGAATCATTTGCAGACATCTGAAAACTTGACTTGTGTGAAGTCTGATAATTTACAAGTTTGAAAGTGCCACCTGGGTAGCGTTCTATTCAAGCCCGAGAAAGTTCAGCAGTAATTTTTGTCATTTTTTCCAGCAGTTGTCCGCTCTCGAATTGCTCTTTGTGACTACCGCTGCCAAATGCGTCTGGCTAAAGTCAGTTTCTGTGGTCCTAATGTCCCCCCTTTCATCAAGCAGACAGGTCAGCATGACTGTTATTAAAGAGCGCCACAGGCACTGTAATCATAAAAACACTCTTTATGCACACAGCTGTTGAAACAACCGCTCCCCATATCACGTATGCTAAGACCGGAACACAGTAATGCACCGACTGCTATCATTTTCCTTTTAATACATTCATTTGCATCTAAATAAATGTAAACCGAAGCTTTGTTTCCAGCAATTACTGCTTACTCTGTCATCCTCCTCACAGATGAGCACTTTTCCCGCTGATGCCGATCGTTCAATGGCCTTTTCTACCCACACTGACATTTAAAATAATCAGCGGTGGGACAAAACGAAACAGAACAGCTTTTACCGTCGCCATGTGTAACACGAGCCCCACTTTTGCATTAGAACGCATAAAGAATGTCATTTTGAAACATATGTTTGGACACTCATTCATCACGAAAGGCGGTTGGTCAAAGCTAAGAAATTATGTCAATCCTTTTAAGCTAGTTTAGAATATCATTATGACCAAAGACAAGACAGACAAGAAGGAATGATGATCCTCTTCTTCAGCCTAGTGCTTGAATGGTTAAGAGAAGCTCTTTAGGTGGACAAAACACCACAAGTGGTCATCATGGATCATCCAACACCATTACTGTGTGGCCAATATGCCAGAGTGTAACAGTTGTAGCTGTTAAGCTGTTGGTCTGAAACCTAAACCTCTAACCCAAAAACAGCACTTCTTCTAGAGGGACCCGACTTTGGGCCCCATAAGGTGCAATCTGTCCTCACAAAACAGTAGTTGTTAGAAAAATGGATCTCATAAAGAAATGCTAAAAGACACACACACAAGCACACGCACAGTTTCATGGTAGCTTAACATTAGCAAGTGTGTGTAAATGTGCAAATGGCCTGACATCCTGTCAAGTCTGGTATCCTGCCACTAATTGATGAGCTATTAGTCCAGTGGAGAAAAAGAAAAGTACTGCTCTGACATCAATGAGCACACACACACATATTAGTGTGTGTAACAAGGTATGGCTCCTGTTGATATCTGAGTGTGAATTATAGTGAGGATGATTATGATGTCAAATTGACATTCTGTGAAACAAAAAGATACACATTAGCTCAACATGCTGAATAGGTTACTAATGCCAGCCATTAGTAAAAACCAACATAATTTGGATGAAAAAGACAAAATTTGCAGAACCAAGTCCATGAACAATATTCCCTTAAGTACATTGATTTTTGTACATAGAAAATCAACAGAAGAAAACCACAGTGGGGAGTAGGATTCAGATTATTCATGTGTTGAATTAGACCACTTGGAGTTACGTAAATGCACTTATGTTGACCACAAGCCTACAATTGCAGGGACAAAAAGAGAAATGTTCCTGGAATCGTAAGAACATTTCTTTCCTACAAGAAATGTCACAGGAATCTTCAATGGAGATTCCTGTGACAGATGGAAGAAAAAAAAAAAATCAAACAAACTGAAAATCATGGAAGTGTGGGCAAAAAGGTCTGTCATGGTAAATTTGCTGGACGATAAATTGTCCCAGAAGTTATTGCGATTCTGATTTTTTAAACCATTTTCAAGTACCATAATGGAAATGGCAAAATAATGCAAGAATACATTCTCAAAGATCAAAAACCTTTTAAATTCTGATGAACATTTAAAACTGGAAGTGGAAGATATGTTAAATATCCAAAATAATTCAATAAAAACAAAAGAAACAACAAATTATAAAGTCTCTGTAGGGCAAAATTGTCCTCCATAAAAAGGAGCTTGTTGAGACGAAAGCACGAGACTGAAGACTTCTGTCATCCAGTTTTTAGTAGGAAGAGAGAAAAGAGAAAAACTAATCATTCAAATAGAAATTATTGAGCTCATTTTAATATATCATGCGATAATTGATTTAATGCTTATTGCAACAACTTGTACAAGATTTTATTTATTTGTATTTTTTATATGGTAAGTATTTTGGTGTCGAGTTTAACTCAAAAGCATTTTTAAAAAGAAGGTTTTTTATGTTAAAAATTAGATTCTAACATTTCAACATCTTGTTAAATGTTTCATTCATGATAACAGTAAATGTTGACCTCTAGCTATTGATTTATTAATTTTTTTTCTATTCATACCATACTTACGTACTTTTTGGATTAATAAACGTAGTTAAAATGGATTTCATAAAAACTATAATGGAAAAGGTAAAATTTGCAAAAACTAACAGATTTAATAAGGTCCCCACATCGTTTAAGCTCTAAGGGATGGAAGAAGAGAACATAAATGCTCTTCCAAAGTTCAGCTGCTTACAGTCAGAGTGAAGGGCCTTGAGATGGGCGAGTTGCAGTAATTGCAAAATAATGACCCTGGAGCACACGGTCAGACAGTCTCTACCTAGAGGTTCCCATAGCGTTGCAGAACTGCGCACACACACACACATACACACACACACCAAGACAAAAGGATGTAGGTGAAGAATTAAAAACAACAGCCTGAGAGAGAAAGTTAACAAGCTCTGTCCACTCAACATGCGCCCACCAGGCAAGTCCCCGCTTGCATTTGGTGTGATAACAAAAGCTTCAAATTCAGCACACACAGCTTCTGTACTGGCTAAAATAAAGCACTGACGCATGAGTATATAGAGGAATGTGTTTTTATTGATTTAGCTGGCCAGACGGTGAACCATTCTGGGTATATGAAGGAATAGTTCAGAACTTTTTAAGCAAAGTTCAGTTGAAAGGTTAGAAGCAGTTAGCTAACGCTCTTGGATCCAAAGATTTACTGAGGCTGGAGCTAAAAGCAAAGACCAACGGAGATTTCTTCCACCTTGAAACAACTTCAGCTTCAAATGTCAATTCAAGTTGTGCGAACGCCATCTTATGAACATTAAAATAGTTTACAGAGTGGATGTTTACAGGTTGGATGTTTAAAGCAGAAGATAAAGATAATTTAGATTGGAAATGAAGGTGAAATTCCTGTGGTGAAACAAGAACTACAAACATACTGTAAAAATGTTTTTGAGTCGGAGTAATTGAGTGATATAAAATTAAAGTCTTAAAAAGAACGAAAATATTGTATATTATAATAATGATCGATATGTAACCCCAATATGAAACCCGACAAAAGGAGATTTTAACAATATTTTCAAAACAAAAGAACTTCCATTTAGTATTTTTATGTAAAAATTTGGTTTCACAAAGCCAAACAATTTGTAATCACTGCAAGATTTTATAAATTACTATTTTCATACTTGTTTTATAACCTGACTGGGTATAAACTCTCAAGCTTATCCCTGGACTTGTGTGGGTTAATTTATTCAGTTTACACTAAGATGGCAACCAGCTGTTCTGGATTTTATTTTGGAGTATTAGAGTAATTTCAATTCTTTCCAGTCTTTTACTCTTTAAAAGAATCGCTATATCTTGTTGTGTGTGTGTGTATATATATATTGCCTTTAAAGTCTTTGCATCTAATCTAAGAAGAGACACAGCCAGCGCCTTAAAGACAAGACTTTAAAACCGCCTAGAGACAAAATCGACTGGGGAGCCATTTTTCTAAAACAAGGGTAATCTGGTGGAAACACTGATTCCACCAGAACTGGCCCAGCGAGACCAATAAGCAGAAATAAGCAGAAATCCAACTGGAATATATCATCAGTTTATTGAAAGTGAAGTTTGGACAGTCTGCAAAAACAAATTTTGGAGGTCCAGGATCCAACCCACACGGCTTCCCGTCTTTTCCTTATAAACACGCGCCGTCATCGTCACATCATCTGCACATCCGACGGACGCTTGTGGGAGTTCCCCAACCCGTTGGAGACAGCTTGTCCACCATTAAGGCTGTTTACACTCTGGAATGCGACGCTTTATTTGGCTCAGGGTCATGAATTTAATTTATCATGCGGTAATCCATAAACATGCTGCATAAATATTCTGTTGGGAGTCCTTGGCTTTTCTCACCCAATTGAAGGGAAGTTCGCCAGCAAACGGATAAAAACACTTTCTTTCATTCTATTTGAAAATACCGATTACTTCTCTATAAAATACGCCTAGTTGATTCTACTAATACAACTCCACGATTTCAATTTTACACAGACACATGTTTTATATCGCACTATAACATAAATTAGGGAGCATACGATCAGATTCAGAGGCGCTCTGTTATTTCAAGCAACCTGTGAATGACAGATGGGGTAATCTTAAAGCAATTAGCATGTGGCTAATTTCCATAGCAGTGCAGACCAAAGCTAAACGGAAGCCGTTTCTAAACCACCGTAGCTATTTTTATAGCTCATGGATTGCATAAACAGAGCACGTACTTTCTTGGCATGAATAAAACATTTCCAGCTCGCTGATATCCCAGAGCCAGTGAGGCGAGGCCTTATTTATGGAGACAGCAACACAGCAGCACTTTGCAGCTAATCCTGAGCTGCGTTCAATGTCGTCACTGAACAAAATATGTCAATTTCGATTACAGAAGAATTGGGAATTGGGAGCGTGGGAATGAAGTTTAATTTCAGGTTTTATTCTACATGGTTTTGCGTCAGCTCTGCTTCTTCAATGTTCTACAAAATTTTACAAAAACTGAATTTCATTTTGAGGTATTTCAAACAATTTTGGCAAAAGAGAGTCTATTATTTCAATTCCTATAATTGTCTTGGGTTATTTTTAAGGATTTAATGAGAAATCAGTGGGAGATCACATATCAAGGGAAGCACAAAAGGCATAAGAAGCCAGTTCAAATGAAATTTCACTTAGTATGTATCAAAACATGTCTACTGATTATTCAGGTTGTGATAGAGCGAGAAAGAACAAGGCTTTCAGCAGAACGCAGGAAGCCTTTGTAAGTCGATTTTTTTAATTCACAAAAATCGTCTTAAGAAAAAAAAAGCAGAAATCAGTTACAAATCTGATTGGTGCATCTCTAGTTATTTCTGATTAAAACACAATTTTCTATGTTTTCTGCAGAACAAAACATCTTAATTGTCAACTTTTGAATTTTATATGATCCAAATTTTGTTTGGTAGTCCTTTAGAAATTATATAAATGAACCTACAAAAAAAAGGTAAGGTTGCTCTCAAGGATTTAAAAACATTTACTTTATCTTTTAACAAAAGAAGACAACTGAAGGCTGCCAGCGATTTGTCAAATCTTTTACCGAAGTGACGTAGTTAGAGTTATAGATCCACATAGTCTTTGGTCTGACAATGGGCTATCTGAGAAACCCATTGTCTTGGGCTATTAATGTTAATAAATCATTTTTATGTACTTTTTTTTTCTCGTATTGTGCCGTTACGTTTAAGCACAAAACCTAAGGGTAAATAACTTACTGAATACAACTGAATAACAATCTGAAATGATGGACCGATTAATGATGTTGACATCCAACTGCAATGTGGCTAAGTGATTATTTCCATAAAAAGCAGAAAACAAACTGAACAACTGAACTCAAAGCTTTCCACTTGTATTAAATCTGAATGTAAAAGAGATATGATGCTACTCCTACATTTGTTAGGGTTATTTGTGAATTTCTAGTGATGAAGACAGAGACAGCTCTGTAACCTGGCCTTAATATTTTGCAACCCAGTTCAGATACCAGTAACTTAAATAAAAATGTTCAAACATCCCATTCTGTGTAAAATTTTGCATTAAGTAGCTTTACAAGTTCACAGTTCTCAAACTAATAATCTGTATAAAAAGTTTCAGTCTGGTTTCACTACATTTGGTTAAAAAGCCACCAAAACTTTCTCTGAGCAGGGGTTTACCACAAGGCTCTGCTAACCCTGGGGCCCATCCTTTTCATCATCTACATTTTTCCATTGGGTGAGATTTTCAGAAAACATCTAGCTCTACTCTTCTTTTAAGCCCAATACCAAACTTTTTACGTCTTCCCTCTATAATTGTTTACAGAACATTCATGTTTGGTTTTGCACATAATTTTGCAAATTCAACGTAAATAGAACAAACTTTCTTTCTTTGGCATCTAATCTGCACTCTCCAAATCTGGCCGTTTTTCTTCCCAAATCAACAACTCTACTGTCCATACCAGCTTCAAAGAAGAGGGTTTGTTCTTTTTATTACACTCTCTTTTTCACTGCCTAGATAAACAACATTACCCAGTCTGCTTACTTCCTCCTCCTGGACACAAACAGCCTCTGGGTTTCACTCACCACCACAGCACCACTGCTCTGAATGCACTTGTCAAATTTGGTCTTGATTACTGTAACACTTATTTTCATAGCATACCTAACATATTCCTGCTTCAACTTTTGGCTTCAAATAAAAGTTTTAAGGTTAAAACAATATATAAAAAATTTGCTCACCTCACCTCTAGAATCCCTATCCATGCATCATATCACATTTTTGCTTTAGAAACTTCATTGGTATCCAGACGGTTACCATATTGGCTTTAAAATTCAACCGCACCACCCGATATCTCACTCAAATTGAACTTTATGCACCCTCCCCGAGGCTAAGTTCCACCTCTCGATCCACTCCTTTAACTCACTTGTCCACCATGAGAACAGGATTTTTTTCTCAACTACCCTTCAAGACTTTTGTACAACATAATCTCAGAAAACTTTGAAGACATGTCTTAAAGCCCAAATGTTTGGACTTCTCTTTCTTTATATATATA
>CAEFZY010054080.1:0-21971 GCA_903066815.1 Brachyrhaphis roseni | reverse complement strand
GAACAAATCATACAAATAGATTAATAGTAAATAAATAAATATTGTGAAGGGAACATTAAAAACATTTGTTAGGATTGTGTAGGAAAAACATTGATATCTTTTATAAATACAGTGTTTTGTGGTCAATATTATTTCACCATTTTATTAATGTGGGTTGCCAGTTTGGATCAGGCTTCCTATCAAGCTATAAGAATGTTAGAAAACATGTTAACAAAATGCCTCAGACCCAGGGTGCCGGGTGAGATGTTCGCATCCACCTCAAAATATGTAGTTCCCCCCCTGATGAATGCATAAACTTCATTAGTAAACGAGAACCTATTTTTTGCAAGTAATATTTTTAAGCAAAAAATGTTGGACTGGAAGATGAAGAAGTGTAAATCTGTGTCAATAAACTGAATTTTAGAACTGAGGTCAGGGGCCACCCAAAATCTCTCATAGGGCTGCAAATGGCCCCCGGACCGCACATTGGACATTAGCAGCTTGTTGATTTACCTAAAGAGATTGTGCAAGGATGATGGATGCAAGATTTCTCCCTCAAATCTTGTGAAATGCTAAAGGAGAAGACTAAGTGCTATGCTACCACTGAAGGATGGCTGTAAAAATTATTAGCAGCAGAGGTGCCAATATTTATACCACCACTTAAATTAAAGATTGGATTCTTGATTGGTTTAAATTAAAGCTAATAAATTTGCCTACAGCTGTGCATTCTGCAAATGCCCGACTATCATAAATCAAGTGCAGTAAAGTATTGTGGATACTTTACCAGACTGTTTACATACAATAAATAAAACGAGAACAAAGATATGCAACGAGAAGTGTTCAGTTATATCCTCGCCATCATCCTAATGCACAGAAGATGGAGTGAAACAGTGTTTACATTCTGAAATAACGGACACAGCTTTAATGAAAACTGATAATGTCAGCTCAAATAATTGTAATTATGAAAACATGGCAGCTCGGTTTGCAGGGAATTGCGAACTGTGCCACTTGGACTCCTGCAGTGCCATGTGCAGACGCCTGTGTGTAATACACATCCACAGCATCATTACTCCTCTCAGCAGAGCATCCTGACACTTTATGCAGGACGCTGTTGAATGGAGCTGACACGCTATTTACAATGTTCAGGCATATAAGAAGAAAACCCACAACAGCATGAAACCAATCTGCAGCGACGCTCATGCAGGCACGGGCAGTGGGAGGCATTTGGGGGCATTGCCCGCCAAAACAGTCAGCCGTCCAGCTCCTCTGGACTGGAAGCTGTTTTTGCTTATTTTTACCTAGTGGCCAACTTTCTACTATTTCTATCTTGACTTGAAACAGTAGGGGGTTCCCGCACGTCCCGTATCTGTACCTTCTAATCCCATTACTTTTTTCTGCCATTATAACTGTTTAATCCATTATTAACGTGTCGCTTTTAAATGCGGCTCGGTTTAAAAGCCGAGCCGCGTGCACAGCAGCAGCCCTAAGATGGGGGCATGTTAGAAACATGTTAGTAAAGCAGCAAAAGGCAACAGAAAACTTTGAACAGTTTTATTTTCCCCCAAAGCTAACCAAGTGAGTTGAGTTAATGCTGCTGGATGCAGTAATGTTAGCTAACTTTAGCAAGCTAACGCCAATATACCACGTTAAGCTTGTTAGCTGTAAGTTACTAATTTTGTGGTCATCTTTGCTGACAGCAAAATTAGTAACTGGTAGTACCAGTCACATTTATTTGAGTAACTTGTTTGGGGGAGGGGGGATGTGCTTATAAGAGTAATTTTACTGCACAATACTTTTTCTTTTACTTGAGTAATATTATTCCTGTCATTTTGTTTTTGCAATTGGAAACATTAGATTCTTAAGACTGTAAAAAAAAGAGAAAAAAGTTCTCCAGTTTACGGTAAAATACCGGAAGCTGTGGTTGTTAGAATTTTCCGGTATAAATACTTATAAATACAGTAAAGTTTTTGCATTTATACTGTATGCGAATTTTACCGTATTCATATGAAATTGCCGTAATATTCCGTATTTGTACGGTAAAATTCTGGTATCCACAGTTGCCGGTATTTACCGTAAATTAGAGACAATTTTTTACAGCGTATTTTTCTTCAACTTATAATCTAATGTTTATGCAAATCTGAGCATAATTACTCAACATTTCATGCATGTCATTGTTGACTGATTGTTTATTTTGTTTATGTATTTATATTAAAGTAAAAGCTCGTTTACTCTGTTAAATTCCTCAGGAGCTCATCGCTGGTACTGTACGATGTACAGTACCAGCGAACGCTGCGGGGGGGAAAGCTGCACCCTTTCCCCCCCCGCAGCTCTGGGACTGGGGCGCCTCTGCTCTTCTCAGCTCAGTCCGCCTCGTGTTTTTGATATAGATCTGTTCCCCAACCTTACGGCCCCTGAGCTCTCCGTGTCCTCTAAAGCTATTAAACTCACCACAGTGTGTTGAATCATTGATTTTGTCACTGCGCATGACTTGGCTTTTTAATTGCTAGTGTCAACACTCTGTGGGCTTACAACTGCATTTGTGAGTTATGCTTTGAAGAGATAATCAGTCCTAGCGTCCATTCAGATTGTCAGAATAAGCAGCGGGATCTATTAATAATGAACTCTCATTCATGATTCGGGCGCAGAGCGGTGTGGTGTGTGACTGAGGGACCGATCTGTGGTGGAGACGGGAGCCTTTGGAAAGATCAGCTCTGGTTTGTCCGGCAAAGCTGTCGCCTAATCAAACGAGGGAGCAAAAATAGCTTGTGACAATGCTGAGCTGTCTCCTCTATTTTGCTTTCAAACAGCCTCCACCCCCACACCATTCATCATCATCATGTTTTCACCTATTCACTTTGCATCTCATGAAATAATGCGCATCTCAAGATGTCTGTGTCCAGTGGGCGGACAGTGCTGGATCACCTATTACTCACTCATGCTTGATCCTATTAGACTGCAGCCATGTCACGCAAGAGTTTCCCTCGGGTTGCACAGACTGTGTGTGATGCGTCTGTACGGGCATTTGGATGCAAAGTTCAAAAATTGTAGATTTTTGAACTATTTTAATATTTTTTCAGACTGTGCATGAGGAGTGTTTATGTGGCGCAGCGGCAGACACAGCCTCACCCCTGGCTGTGACCCTCAGCTGCAGTTTTCAGGAAGTCGGGAGGAGTCTCCATGTGCTGTCTCTCCCATTCCATCACACACACTGACACACGGCCTGCAGTGCCAGTGTGTGTTTGTTCGAGGTCTCATTCCGCCTTAATCTAATTTCCTCCACTTTGCTTTTAAATGCTGCTTTGCAAAAGTATTTGTCGCTTTAACCACTAACTTCAATGTGTTTCTGGCTGTATTTTATGTAAAGGTTTAATCAAAAGTCTATTACACATAAAAATCTAACAAATGTGGTGTGCATTTTAATCTGGGCCATTATAACACAAATATTTTTAATCTAAACCGTAACATTGTTGCTCTGGATGTAAGTTTGGGATTATTTTCCCTCAGTTTCCAAGTTTCTAACACGTTTTTAGCTTCATCAGTCTTCCCATCAACTCTGACCAGCTTCCTTGCCTCTCCTGAAGGAAAGCACACCACAGCATGATCCTGCCACCACCATGTTGAGGAAGATGAGTGGCGTTATTTTTTTTAATCCCATACATTTGATTTTACATGTATTTGAGACTAGCATACCTCCTTTTTTTGGATGGTACTACTACTGTCAGAGGTGTCAAAATCATTTTTCAAGCCAAATCAACATAACAAATTTTCTAGAAGGAACAGTTTTGATTTATATTTATGATGCTGTTTGTTCACTGATGTTCACAGAACAGCTGAACTTGACTTGGATTTTATCAAAGGGTGTCAGAGTAGGGGGGATGATTACAAAGGTGCACGTTATGTTGATTTATAAACCAAAATGTCAGTATTGCACATGGAGATTTTTGGTTGTATGTGAAAACATTCAAGGGATGTGAATACTTTTGAAATACTCTGTTGCACTTTTACGTCAATAACTTAAAAAAGAGAGATTGTCTGCCTCCATTCGCTAAACATTTGAATGAAAAACCACTTAATGTTAAACGACATAACGTGCTTTAATGCAATAAAATCATTCGCTTCCATATTAATGGTTATTCAGGCGCCAATGTTTGCACTGAGACTCTGCTGTCACTCTGTTCACCACTCTCTAAATATGCATTCAACAGCTGTCTCTCTCTCTCATCTCCATCCCACACCACTTTGCTCTTGACAAATTGATGTGCAGCACTTTTACATAACAACTAAGTAATATACACACAGACGCAAGCACACTTGAAAACCCATCCACGGCATAAATGTGATCCTAACTCAACCATTACACATACACTGCGGAGCAGGTGTTAAAAGCCCAGAGTCTGCAATCGCTAATGCATGTTTGTATTTCCTTAATTCACTTCTGCAGAACACAAATGTGGTTCCGATGTTAACTATTGCTTGGTAAGCAAGGCAAAGGAGGGAAGAAGTAGACCGAGGGGCTGGGAGGCGGGGATTGACATTCTGCCTGAGTTCTGCGCTCTGCTGGTGGAATAATGATTAGCTCCTCTGTATTCCAGGCACATATTCCCCACTATCAATGAAGGGAGGAGGGAGGGATGGCGAGAGGTGTGGGCGTCACGCAGGCAAAAACAAGGTGAGCGAGGAAGAAACGCATGAGAAAAGTGAGGGATAAAGGAGGACAGGGCAGAGCAGCACACACCGCCGCCGCTGCTGCAGCAGTGAGTTCATGCATGTGGTCAACAACTGGAACTTCAAAACTTAAGGGAAGCTTCTGCAAAGTGAAGCTGCTGCACACTTGTGCACCCACGCGTACACACACACTCACACATTTATATAAAAAAAAATAGAAAACTACACGCTTGGAGACTACTTTGTCAAAGTCATAGCAGGTACAGCAACCTCAGCAAAGAGACAGAGGCTGCATCGCAGGGGGAGAGTGGGGGGAAGTAATGAAGAAAATATTACGGCGAAGAGAAAAGGAAGCATGTGAGAGCTATAATTATAGAATTTAAAAGCATAGAGAATGAGAAATGTACACTATTACTTAAATAGGTCAATCATGCATTAATAAGTACAATATGATAATAGAGCTCAGAAGTCAGCCGCAGCCCGCTGAGCAAGTTTCTGCTTATTAAATTACAGAGAAAAAGACTACATCATGTTTTTCATTTAATTTTTAAGAGAAGGTGAATTTCTCCAGCGAAACTCAAATTATTACATAATCTGGCATCATTTACTGTAATGGATGACAGTTTCTTTTAACATAATGTTTGACTTTATGCAGCGGACGCATTTTTAGTGTTTACTGGGAGCCTGGATGAGTGTTTTTACCGTTTTATCGTGTTAACAGCTAAACTAACATAATCACCATAAATGTCTCCTGAGCTGCAAACAAGAAAGAAATATGAATACAGTAAAGCAGGCACTGAAAATATCAAGGGATGCATAATTCTGTGCAACAAATATAAAACCTCAGGCAGAAGTTGGGATGTCATTTCAAAATCTCCTTTTTGGTGTGTGTATTAAAATGTAAGTAAATAAAATATGCATGTCTTCCAACATAAAGCCACTCTATATAATTTTTCATGCTGGAGCACATAATGCAGAGTTGCACATGCAGTGAATTGAACTTAATGTGATTTATGATCTTGTCCTTCTCCTGCAGAATTATTAGTACATGTGATATTCACTGTAAATTGTTTGACCTTTAATGGCCACATGCAAGCTCTGCTGAGTTATTTCATCTGTCAGGCATACGCTGCATCTTACTGTTTTCAGTCCTTTGTTCAGGTGCTGGATGTATTTTAACCTATAATGTCTAATATAGATATTTACTGCACATAAAAACTGCTTTTTATCTATGAGGAATACCTATAAAGTCATCCAAAGGTTGACTTAAACCTGTCAATATGAAGAATCAAAACAATGTGATGTTCTTGTAACGTACCAATAAATGGCCTGGGCGTTTCTCTGTCTAATTAGTTTGCTGGTATTCTCAGTGGTGATTTAGTTTTTAATTTCTGAAATGTAACATCATCGTACATTAAGGTGGATCTGCTCATTTGGGATCCAATAATCAATTTTTAATACATTAAATGACACCACTGGGCTTCCTGATTCAAAAATCTGCAACCTAAATGTCCTTGAATCAGAATTCAAGGACATCTTTGCTTTTATTATTAGCACAATTCTAGCAGATGGTTTGTGATATTTGCAGCATAAATCATCAAATACAAAATGTAAGGTCCATGCATGGCTGTGCTGACATTAGATCTTCTAGTTAGTGTTGGAGCTGCTTCCTCTTTTATAATTATATTGCACTGATACATAAAACATCTGACAGGTCAAATGAGGTAGGACACACACGGCTGCATCTCACTAAATCCAAACATCATCTATATTTCAATGATTTAATTAAAAAGGTTAAACAGAGGTTCATTGCACAAAGTGATGTATTTCAGTTTTGTTTCTGTTATTTTTTAGAAACATCAAACTTTGAGAGTATTTCTTTGAACTGTATGCTGCATGTGTTGCCTACAGATCTAGTAAAAAATTAAGAGCCCACTGCACTGAACCTGATTGAAAACCTCGTTATTCCAATAAATATTGGCTCCTGAGTTAGAACAGGTTTCTAACTTGTTTCCTTTGCTTTATCTGAGGCCTGAAAGCACTGCAACTTTTTCATAATTGTGACCAATTCTCATTTTCTGCAAATAAATACAAACTTTTTGCTTGTAACTTTAGGGACATGTTGTCAGTAGTTCATAGAATAAAAGAGCAATGTTCATTTTACTTAAACATAAACCTATAGAGTAAAATCTGAGAAACTGATCATTTTAAATGGTCTCTTAAATATCAGCCTTTGTCTACATTGTTTAGTTTCCCTCATTTTCCTCGATTCCCAGATTCTCTGTAAGGTTTATTTCACATCAGTTTTCTGCCCAATCAAACACAACGAGATTCAAGTAACTAACTTGAAATTGCCCCCGCAATAACACAACATCTTAATGTACCCAACATGAAATGAAAATATCAGTCTCTTAACTCATTGTCTTCCTAATGTGAAGGCTGGCACTGTTATGTAAATGTGAACCATTTCTTTATCCGTGCCTCTTTTTCTTCCCATTAGCAACCCTTTGTCCGATTTTGGCATTCAACCCGAGTTCATTTTCTAAATTTAATTAAACCTGCTGGCCTCTTTTGATACTTGCCTGTTTGTACATCTGTCTCCTCTTTATTTGTATTTGCTGACCTCAGAGTGAACTCTACCAGCATTTAGTTTCTCTCTGATGAGGCTGTGAAAACACATCCATCCATTATCTTCATGTCTTCCGACATGCTTCCCTCTCCCCGTGGACTCGCCACTCACCCAGGGGGTCGGGTGCCAAGTGATGGGGGCGACGGCCAAAGGAGGGGTCTTGGCGATCCGATCTTCGGCTTTAGAAACTGGCTCTCGGAAATACAGAAGCATCTCAGTAAACAAGAATATTATCCAAAAAAATATTTATTTAATAAATCAATTTGAAAAGTGGAGCTTATAAAATGTTGATTCATTACAGAGGCATATAGTTCAACCATTTATTCTATTAGTTTTTATTGTGGCCTACAGCTAATTAACTGAATGTGGATTATAAAAAAACACACACACACACACACACACATAAACAAAAAAGGTATTTTAATGGAGAAATGTTCAGTTTACATAAACTTACAGTGACACCTGCCAGGTCATTTCTAAAGAAGTTCAGTTCATAGAGTGCTATAGGCAAACACATTAATGGAAAGTTAAGTGGAAGGAAAAAAGAAGTAAACAAAAAGTCTTAAAAGGGTTGTGACACAAAGCCAATTGAAGAATTTGTAGGAGAGTCACAAGTTATGGACAATGTTTGAAGTAAATTCTCCAAAAGCCAGGATACCAGTTGCAACTTTCACAGTCACTCCAGAACAAAAGACCACATGTGAAGCTTCCTACCTGAAATAAGGACAGAAAGGACCATACTTTTGTTCAATGTCCAAATTACTCTTTTTATATGAAAGTAAAGTTTGCATTTCATTTAGAAATCAAGGAGGAAGACTGAAAAGGCAGATAATCCATGCTGCTTGAATCTTAAGTGTGAAGTTTCCACATTCTGCTGATGTTGGTCAACTATCAGGTCCAGATTGATCAGCAAGACTGCAATCCAAATTCAGACTGATGGATGGATTCAATTTTCTACTCAACAAAACAAAAGAAAGTGCAAATATCTAATCATAAAACAAAAAACTATGTTGAATAAATAAGAAAAATGCAGCAAACCATTGAGAACATGTGAAGTAACAAGAACTGACCCACAAAGTAACTTTTATCAGTTATAATATCAGTATTAGTAATAATAAAATGACTGATAGTTACACATTTATGCTGTAAAGTTGGTGTTTTTTAAACTCCACACAGAAGACAAAAAGTTTTCCATTGTTGTTTAGTTTTACACGACTCCTCTTGCGACAGTAAAAGTAAAAAAAAAAAAAAAACACTTTAAATCTGGTCCGCTTTAAATCTCTCACCTGGTGATGAAAGCAGGACACAAACGGCTCCTGGTGTCCTCCACCTGCTCAGGACTCTGTGATGTCAGCGGGTTTGGAGAGCTGAGAGCTGAATTTGCATCTTTCTCTGCAGGGTCAATTAGAAACACAAAGAGCAGGAAAAACAGAGAGAGGACAGCTTTGCGTGTTGCACAGCTGGGATTCCCAGAGCTGCAGCCAGGAAACACAAACTGTGGGGTCTTCAGTTTGATGTCCGGACTCTCAGGTGGTTTCTGCTGTCATTATTCTCTTGCTACCCAGATTATTTGCTCAATTCTTATTGTTCAGCAAGTGAAATTTTGTAATTACGCACTAATTTACCATGTTCTGACACGTACATAGAGAGTTGTTAGTTTAATGTGACAAAAAGTGAAAAAAATCAAAGTCTATGGGTACTTTTTAATTAATACTGATGCCTATTTTTGGGTAAATAAGGAACTAAAACAATCAATAAAAAAAAGAAATCTACTGTTTGAAAGGTTAACCTTTTCTACATTTATTTGCATCTTAGATTTTTAAACAATCTGATATTTTATACATCTTTTATATTCCATGATGCCTAAAAATGTAATATTTCACTTGACTCCAACACAAGATTAATCCGTCTTATCTCTGCTTGCTTTACTGCCACATAAATGCCCTAAATAATTAATGGAGGTAATTGCAAACTCCCTCTGCACATGCACCCGCGAGAACTTTTATTTTTTACTTCCAGCTGCATGCATGATTGTACGTCATTTAACACGGAATTAGACACGTTTTATGAAGCTTATCCACTTCTTGCAATTTATCCAAGCTTTGTCACGAGGTGCTACAAATACAAAAAAGAAAACTTTGCTTGGTTTCCAGGTTTTGTCCTAATTTCCACTCTTCTACTGCAGCTGCACAAGAAATGAGGTGAATAACTTCACTTCCTGGAGGAATTCTTGCTTCCTGGAAGTTTTTTATGGATTAATTTTATCCATGTTTGGCAGAAAATGTATTCATCCAGAATTCAGAGTTTGTGTGTGACATCATTTACTCCCAGAACCATTAGAAGACATGCATGTCAGGCTGCCTATATATCTCCACTTGATGACGCTTCACATCATTACCTACATAGAATATTATAATGTTTTCCTTCCCGTCGTTAAATCTTCATTTCGTCTGACTGAAAAATCTATTTCAACATTTTCTGACATGTTTCAATCTGTCCCTGAACTCCTTGTATTTGCTCTTATGAGGTTTTTTTAAAAAAATGTGTACTCTGCTCAGAATATTTTTGTCCTTCCTATAGTCTTTGTGTCGAGTGCTGGCCATGAAGCAGTTCTGCATCAAATCCACTTCAAACAGATGAATTGAAAATCTCATAAGGGTTCAACAGTTTGCAAAAGGTTTGTTCAGACTGTCGTCTGAACTGTGTAGAGTTCAAACTCTTAATTCAATTTAATTCTATTTTTATACCACATTTAAAACACATATTTAACCCAGGGGCTACAAGTAGTAAGATAGAAATTTAAATCCCCGTGATAAAAATCGGCAGTTCTGCTAAAAAAGATTTGCAAATGAAAAGGAAGCAAAGAAACAGAATATAAAAACTCTCCACTGCGAGAACACAGCAGCTGTTTTCTGAAGAAAGGCCACAAGCGGAATTAACTCTCCAACAAAAAGATGAACAAAGAGTCTCTTTTTAGTAGCTGAAACACAAGTTTCTAGAAAGTATGATGCATTTTTAAGACTAGAAGTAATTCAACACATTTAAACCCATATAAGTTAAATGTGACCCAAAAATTATTAATTTGTGAGATCTGTGATCGGCTGATACTTACATGTGAAGCCGATCTCATTTACCTCAGCAAATGTCTAAAAATCAAACCGCTGATCGAGGTTTGACCGACAGACCGGCCCACCAGGTCAGGTCTGCACACTTGTAGTCAACAATTGTTGCCCCACTGTTGCCAACGCAGCAACTTTCTTGCTAATTTTAGCAACATTTCAGACAAAAAAAAGATTAGCATCAGCCAAAATCGGAATCAGCAGGTCAGCATTTTTAAAGATCGGTAATCAGCGATCGACCAGAAAACTACAATCGGTGCAACCCTAAATATTAAAATACCTTGCAAACTCACTTTTATCCAAGGAACTCAGTACATTTGAAGCAACATGGATGTAGGTCTGGGCTTTGAATAGGCCATTTGAACACAATGATATGCCTACAGCAGTTCTGACCAGGATACCTACTAGGTGGGCCCTAGGTATGAGATAAATTTGGCCTACAATAAGGTCCCACATGGATTGGCCCACATTTATTTATTTACTTTTCTATCTGGGCCACCAGAACAAAACCATCTGGGATCCATATTGTAGCCCTCATTTATCCCATGTGGGGCCCACCTGGGTATGCCAGGTGAATCTCTATCCTGGTCTCAAGTCTTTTGCAGCCTGCAACATGTTTTCCTTCAGAACTCTGCTTTATTTAGCTCTGTCCCATCGACTATGACCTGCTTCCAGCATCCCCGCAGTATGATGCTGCCACTATATTTATGCTTAGGGATCAAGTTTCCCACAAAATATTTTGCCAAAAAAAAGTGTCATATTTGTTCAATCTGACTAGAAACTCAACTTCTGTAACCTTAAGTTGCTTGATACTAGGCCACTAGATTTTTCCAGCGTTTATTTGTTGAGTGCAGGACAAAAAGCTGTCCTGTCAGCAGATCCTCCCACCTGAGCTGTGGATCTCTGCAGCTCCTCCAGAGATACCATGGGCCTTTTAGCTGCTTCTTTGATGAAAAATCTCCTTATCTAGAAACAAATACAAATGAAATCCACAATATTCAAATATTAATCATATTTTCATGCTCTGATTTATGCACTAAATTTCATACATTATAAATATTTTACATTTTATCGACATAATAAATCTTAAGTTTGTAACATCACACTCAATCTGACTCATGAAATCTGAATTCATCACTTTACCATAAAATAAGCTAAAGTTGTGTTTGTCTTTTTCCATCTTGCATTTTAAAGATCGACTTTCTTAAATAATAAAGAAAAAACAGTGGAGAAAAAAGTTTGAGTCATTACAATCTAAAGAGGAACTTTATTTACCTTTGTTCATCCAAAAGCTGTAAAACATCCATGTCTGAGCCAACAGTTGAACACTGGCAGCATTTTGTCTTCGGCGCATCTAAAAGTCATTAATACTGCAGGCAGATTGCTTCAGCAGAGCATTAAAGTCTCATGATTTCATCGCCAGTCTAAACTATTTAATTACACGTCGGTGTGTGTTATTTCTGCTTCACTGTTAGGCAGCAGGTTGATAAAAAGCACTCAACCAGAAACTCAGCCCTCAAGTTTTTTGCCAGAAAGAAATAAAAATAACATGTTTTCGTCGACTGGTTGCTCGTTGAGGCTCCTAGAAAGAGTTCTTGACGCTCGCTTCTTTCCTGAAATGCAGCCATTTCCCCTCATATTTTGGGTTTCCCAGCACAATCATCAGCATTTCTGCCTCCATGACATAAAACAAACGAAGACTGAGCGCCTCTGCCTCAGTGTGTGTGGTTTGAAACCCCCCTGTCAGCAATCACTGGGTGGGAGACAGCCATAAACCAGGCTTTAGAAGCCCATAATGGCCCACTGCAGCGCTGGCAAAACTTATATCACATTAAGCCTCTTCCCATTCGCACACAAATAGGATCATTATTTTTGATAACTATACAGCAAGTGCCGGATAATTCAATTACATTACTTGCCACCGCATATTTCTGCATTTTGGTTAAATCGTCATAAATCTCACCGTGTCCTTCTTATTATTGTATTTAATTACAGCACAAAACAAATCAATAACAGACTGTGCAACAAATTATCAGAACATTGTCGCCCGTCTGCGAACGGCAAGCGAGTCCGGTTCATTTTCTCCTCAACGAGGGTCACACTGACTGCTGCTTACTGATTTTATTTTTATTTTTTTTTTTCAGGAGAAAAAAAAACTACTTCTGTTAGAATGACAGGAGAGGTGATTTACAGGAGGACCAATAAAGCAAAGCAGGTTCACAAGTGTGGAAGCCAGAGCTTTTTATTTTTAGGAAAGAGGCTGCACAAACATATTAGTTAAGAATTAATTAAGAAAAAACTCATTTTCACTATTTTTAAATCACTTAAAATGACTATAAATTAATCCCCTGAACAGATCAGTCTTTACCCCATTAGTTACACGTTGCTACAGAAACTGTTTTTATACAGAGGACATGTCTGTTTCCACCTCTAGTAAAGATGAGTCTAAATAAATTATTTTCTTACTGCAGTAGCAAAATCTCACTGAAATTTTAATTTGAGCGCATTTATTTTGTAGGCAGCAAAAATTGTATTTTTACAAACATGGGTCAGTTTTTATTTACGTTTTTTTTAATTATTATTTGTACTTTTTTGAGTTCTTGCTCAGGCTGGTACGCTCGCATTATAAAACTGCAGCAAAGAGGCATCTTGAGCTTTATTTCTACATGTCAATCTGTTTTTTTGTCTCCCACAAACATAAACAAGCTCTAATATGCAGCGACTTCTCCTAACTCTGTGTTCGATGAGGATAAGATTGAGTGTTTCTCCAACACTCCAGGTGGGTTTGATGTGAAACGAAGGATGAGTTTGAGAAAAAAAAACAGCTCAAGTCTGAACAGGAATCTTGTAAGGAAGCATGACAAAGAGTTTTTGAACCCACAAATCAACACAGAAATGTCTCCGAAGACATAAAATGAACATTCAGTCCTGGTCATCTCAGCTCATGGATCTAAATCTTATTAAAAACTCTGCAAAGAGGATTTTCTTTGTGCGTTAGCTTCTTGCTAATGAATTATGTCAAGTGCAGTCCTATCGGCAAAAGAGCACTTTCAGGAAGCTTTAAAGGGCTTTTTATTGTGCGATTTTGCTACTGCAATAATTCTTTTAATGCTTTTAAGACTTCTTCACCAAGGATGCCAAAAAAAACGTCCAAAGTGAATCAAGAATCCCAAACACTTTCTCATCTTTAAACTCTTTTCTGGTTTCACACCGTCTCCTCCACGATGAACTCGATGGCGTGTTGCGGCGACAGACCCGTTTCCACCATGGTGATCTCACTCTCCTCCATGGAGATGGTGGGAACCGTGATAGCTTGGCCTCCCAGCATCGACGAGGGCAGGATGACCACCTGCGAGGTTCCCTCGATCCCGCTGAGCGAATCCGACGGAATCATCACCGTCTCGGTGCCTTCGTCGCTCTCCTGTAGCACATATATTGTCTGCACGGTGCCCGACTCCAGGTCCGTGGTGGTCGCCAGCGACGACAGCGCCTTGGCCCCTTCCAGCACCTTCTGGACGTGGGCGACCTCGGCGGCCTGCACCACCTGCTCGGCCGCTTCCGGGGGCAGGTCTCCGTGTTGGCGCAGGTGCTTGTCGAGGTTGGGGCGAGAGCGGAAAGCGGCGGCGCAGTGGGGACACGGATACGGCTTCTCGCCGCTGTGGGTGCGGGCGTGCTCGGTGAGACGGGCCGCCACGCTGAAGCTCTTGCCGCAGATCCAGCAGCAGAAAGGCCGCAGGCCCGAGTGGATCCGCTCGTGGTCCTGGAGGTGGGGCAGCTGGCGGAAACGCTTCCCACAGGTGGCGCACTGGAGGAAAGTGGAAATGTAAAGAGGATGGAGAAAAAGAAAAAAAAAATTCACTTCATCAATCATCTATCAATAAATAAGTTTAAATTTGGCCATAAAACTGATTTTTTTATTTATTTTTCTTATTTTAAGGAAAATTTGTTTGTGAAGTCGAGACCTAACAAGATTTATCATTTTCTGTCTAATGGTGGACAATATGGCTAAAAAACATAACAACATAAGGGTTTCATATCAGTTAATATCAATAACAATTAATTTTTTGTTTTAAATATCTGAAATGTTAACAAACTGGTGATGTGGCCTTTCCTGTGTTATCTACAGTTTTCCCCTTCCATTTTTTTTTTATTTTTAAGCAGTTATGAGGTACAAACTGCAACATGTTGTTGATAGGTAGCCATAGAGACAGTGAGTTGCTAGGTAACCACAGAGAGAGAGAGAGAGAGTTAGTTGAGGCCGACCTGGTTTAGCTGACCTGAGAGGTTGATCATATTCCTACATATTTTTCATATCAAATTCCCAGAGTTTTCCATAAATCATAAATATTCATTGTGAATTAATAATCGGTGGGTGGAAAGTGATGTGACAAAAATATTGAACCTCATTTCTCCTGTTACTTTTTCCACATAGGGTCGAATTGGTTTGGAGAACTTCATTACGTAAAACCAGAATTATCATTTTCAAAACTGAGTTCATATTTTTTGGGACAAAAATCTGAACTTGTTGGAGCATCAACGAAACAAAAACAGAAGAAATCTGTGAGGGTCCAAACACTAAAATCAGACAAATAGCTAAAACTTTTAAACAAAGGGACAGAAAATGAAGTCTGGAAATACAAACGTTTTCCCATACTTTTCCAGCCTGAGTAGGAACTTGGGTTAGAAAAGGTTCAAATTTAAGTTAACTAAAGTAATCCCGTCAATAATCAGCTGTTGCACCTTTCTCTGCCACACTGCGATTTCCTCCCTCCACGCTTTCACCTGAACAAACACAATGAGCCACAGCTAAACGCCTGATTAAACCTGAGGCACAACAAAAGAAAGACATTCTGCTTTGCTTATATTCCCACTGGGGATGCTCAAATTGAAACCGCAGCCTCTGACGGATTGGCACTGCAAGTATCTCTGAGACATACTTCTTCACATTCTTCTTCTCAGATTGCTCTGTTGGTTTCCATGCAAATATATATCTGATACGTACTTCTGGGATGCAAAATGCACTTCAGGCAGTTCCGTTTTGAAATATAAACACTTGACAACCTCCTTAAGTTTCAACTTAATGTTGCTCATACAGCCGAGCAACGTCAACTTCTCAAACAAAATTCACTGATGTGCTACGAAGGAGTGGATCTGAGGACAGAAAAATGGAGAAAAAGTACGTTGGAAAAAGACATAATGCCAATAAGCGACGTTAATTTTGATGTCTTCTGTGAGTTAATTCACTTCAAGGAGCAAATTTTTTACTTATTTTCATCTTTGAACTTGAAAATAAGTTAACGATCCTGTTTAAGTTTAATAATGTGAGAAAACTACACTTTTCTTTTTATTCAGCCAATATTTAATACAGTTGACACAAAATGTTAAAATTGAAAGTTTTTTTTTTAATTCAGCATATTTATGTCATGGAAGCAGGTTGAGCCATCTTGATCAAAGAAAACTCGAGTTTTTGGGAAAATGTCCATGTAATCGATCGATAAGATCAACAATAAATGAACTCATTAATCAATGTTAATTTCACTAATCATACAGCAAAGCCACAAAGATTAAACTATGTCCTGTAACTCTGTAAGCTTAGGTTTGGTTGGGTCTGTAGCTGATGTCCTGCTCTGTCGTCTCTGCATCAGAGAGAAGGAAAGGATCCCAGAATAGAATCAGTCACAGAGGGGAGCTGACAGGCTCTAAGTCAGCCCTGTCATAAATCACAGGTACACAGGGAGAGGAATCACCCTCAGGACACAAAACTGCATGAATGTCTGCGCTGTGGAATGGTCACAACCACAGTTTTTGTGTAATCATCCCACATAAGCAGAACGAAATCTGCTTTTAAAAGCCAAGACAAATCTGGCGTTTTATGCGAGCGCACAAGCTCCGCCACTGTTCTCACCTCAAAGGGCCTCTCATCAGTATGTGTCCTCATGTGAACGCTGAAGGTGGAATTGTAGGCAAACTCCTTGAGGCAAATGTCGCAGCGGAAGCGCGGTCGGGATTTGGACTTGGACAGCGTTCCTTGGAAGTGGGCCAGTACGTGCTCCTCCAGGGCGCTGTTGGAGGTAAATCTGCGGCGGCACGGTCTCACCGGGCACTTGAGCGGCGTCTGGCCTGTGTGGGATAAACGATGGAGATCCAGGCCCTCTTGGGTCATGCAGCGGTGCCCGCAGAGGTCACACTCGATCTGCGGGAGGAATGGAGACAGAATGAGGACAAAGTATAGATGGGATGGAGACAACATCGCAGTGTGTGGTCAAACTGCGGGACAAGTACATTACAGCTCAAATGCAGCAGATAATCCTGTTGACACTCGTGGTAGGGGTCATGTAAGAAGCCTTAACGTTATATTTTATTGCAGCAGCATGATCTCTTGAAACATTTGGAACAATTCAACTTCTAACATGAACACATTTAAGTGGGAGAAGTGATTAAATAACTCAAAAATACTTTATCTCAGAGGAAATTAAATGTTGTCGTTACTCATATCTTATACTCTGGGCAAGAAGGCTCTCCAGTAGCAGTCAGTCTTCAGAAGAATCAGAATCAGAAGAGGTCTCTGATTTAAGACTGTTGCTATATGATAGTCTCACGACATGACAGGTTAGCAGCTTAATAGCAGACATATTAAATAAATCATTCTAAAAATAGTTGTTAATAATAAATGTAACTGAAGTTTGTAGCTTATACTTTTTTAAGTGGACCAAAATTTCTATAAATTTGTAACGAACAATCCATGACTTTATGTTTCCAGATTAATAAATAAGATGCATCACAGAAATGCTCCGCATTTCTATTAGATGGAAGAGGAGACTAAAAAGACAAAAGAAAATCTTTTCTTAAATATTTATACCAGATATAATAGACAAACGGACAGGGAATAAAGTCTGGGAATACAAATATTTTCCCAGATTTTCCCAATTTAAGCCAACTAAAATAATCAGTCACCAGCAGTCGCACCTTTTTCTGCCACACCCATTTTCTATTTCTATCAGAAACAATACTCTGTATCAAATTAAAATAATTTTTATTCCAACCTTTTTTTTAATACAAATTTACCATGGATATAAATAACTGAGTTCATCTGCATTTTTGTGGACATTACTACCTATTCTCTATTCCTTCCAGACAAAACAGGAGTAAATATAAGTGAAATCCTGAAATGTTCCAACCTGTCCAGTGGAGCGTCCGCGGCCTTGTCCTCGCCCACGCCCCGTGTTCTTCTCCTCTTCTGATGAAGGACAGCGCTGCAGGTGGATGTCCAGCACCGACTGGTTGATGAACTGCGACGAGCAGTGAGGACAGGTCACCGGCTGCTTGTCTGCAACACAACGTCGTCAGGTTTTACTGTGTTCAAACATCTGGTCAGCTGATCTTCCTATAAGTATGTGGCTGTTAGCACACGCTTATAATGGATTCATAATGAATGAAACAACAAAACATGTGTTGAATCCAGATGTTGTGACTCTCTATTGTGTCTCTGTGGACGCCGTGGCGACTGATCCACGCTAAATATTAATTAAACGCTAACAATACAAATCCCAGGTATAATTAGCGATCCTTTCACATGTCTATCAGGCACTTTTTAAAAACGATCCTAAAAAGTTAGATATTAGCTCCATGGCAGAGCGACAACAACCTGCTGTCACGTCTATTTTCCACCTACATCAAACCAAACACTCCTCTTCAACAGCTCAACCTGAATTTTACCACCAATATGAAGCACAAAGAGAGAAGGTTTGCTTCTTTCAGAGGATATTGATTTTATAACATTTATTGACACTTTTGGAAACTTAAGACATTTAAAATCCCTGATGAAAATCCGTGGGGCTCATAAATACATCTGTGCATGTTTGTGTCTAAAATTCTATAGAAACTAAAAGCAGAGAAACATTTAGTACCTTTGCTGAAAACTGATGATTTGGCATTGTTTTCAGCTGTGGTTTAATAACTTCAATAAACATCTGCCTTCCTGCTGGAAGTCATTTGGCTTGATCAGGAATCATAATCCATCGTGTTTACTGATAGTTAATAAGTGCTAATGCCTCTCAAACATTTCTAGAGTCGATGCAAAATTTCTGCAAGTTTCAGGAGCATAAATGTAATATTAATGTTACTGTTATGACATTTTATGTAATTTTATTTTTAGGTGAATATGGATATGTGTATCTGTTTGATTGCTAGCTATTTTTGTTTCTGAAAACAAGTTTATATCCACTTAATAATCTTCATAATCATTGTTACCTACATTTAAGACAAAGTAATTACACTAAATAAAGAAGTTAATCGAAATGTACTTGTGTCACAACTTACTAACTTTATGTAGTTATTAATTTTAGGTGTTGTTTTTCGGTTCTGTCATGCGAGTTTTGTAACATATCCTTAATAACGGCTGTTGACAGGTTTTACTCAGATACTGAAATCCCTGAAGCGTCAAATTATAAAAACTTTGTGCTTTGTGTATGTAAGGTAGATGTGAGCCTGCTAATTCTTCACTGGGTAATTTATTCAAAGCAGATGAGGAGGTGGAAACATGGTCAGACAAGGCTGCAGCTCACTGTGTAAATTCACAGAGAGGACAGGATTTATACCAAACAATAACGTGTCAACAAAGTCACAGTGGTTGGTCAGTGCATAAGTGAACAAAATTGGTTCCTGTCCTGACTAGATAACCTACTAATGCATTACATTAGTAAGATCATCCGGAGAATCTTCTGAACAATTTGTTTCTTGTGCTGGTTTGATGCAGCTCGCTGCCTTTAATGTAGATGCTGGGTCACAGATTATTTCACACACTCCTGTAACTCCAGGCTGACACTTACATAAGTGTTCATACCCTTCATACAGGCGTCCAGACCCCGTCCTCAAATGGTAACTTTTCTACTTGAAGTCAAGCCAAACCTCCTTAAATCTTAATTTAAGGAGGTTGATACAACCAAATACCAAACGACATAATTTAGGAAACAGAAAAGATTTTTTAATACTATTGAAAACTTTGCAGAAACCTTGATTTAAATGACTTAAATAAATGTTTTCAGTTTTGGGACTTGGGAGTCTGTACCCTCTTTAGGCCCTTTGATTAGGATCCATAAAATCTTGACTAACATAACAGGAACTCTGTTTATGCTTCTTTCAGGACAGAAAAAATGTAGTTTCATTTCCTGATTTTATGCTATTTTTATGTTTAAAAAATACACTAGTAACACCAAAGGGGGAGCAGGTTGTGATGCCTGCTAGTGTGCTTAATGTTGGAAGAAAAAAAAAAAAAAAAAAAAACATAAAAATGTGTAAAACACTTTAAATAGATGTGCTTATGGCTCCCAGCATTTTTACTTTAAGCACTGGTTGAATGACAAAGGTTTTATTTTAAGATAAAACCTTAAACTCAGTAATCCATTTCACTACCAAGATAATACTTTGCTAATCCAAACATTAAGATTTTCTGGCAAAAGATTCTAATATTATAACATGACAGAAAAATCCCACCACAATACATAAATAAAAACATATTAGGTTAATAATTTTTATTACTTTAAAAACACTATAATAAACTAAACAATTTCAAAACATGAGAGAAATTTTCAGCATTATAGAAAGTTAGAGTAAAGTAAGAAAAATATTTCTGAACTTTTAGCTTTCTTCTATACAAAAAAAAATTATTACACAACATACAGATCAAAATAAGGGGAGATTTTGAAAAAACAACAGCCACAAAACAAAGGAAGAGCAGCAAACACATGAAATTACTTATTAACAAATATGAACACACATAAAATCTCTCTCATTATATACTTTAAAACACTTTATTTGACGGGTTGTGAATAAGACTGTCATGACAGTCTTATTCACAACCCGTCAAATAAAGTGTTACCAAGACGGTTAGGTTTAGTCTTTGAAGTTCATAAACATCTAATTATAAAAGGTTTTATTTTTAATTCTTGCAAAGCAGCAAACTAAGTGGCACTTTGTGAAAGTTTCTTGCATTTCTTGTTTGTCAGTTTAACATCGAGGCTCATCGATTCGTCTCTATACAGCTGGTGTCCCAGATACATTTTGGCAAAGTAAACCAAACTCTCAGTGGGTCACTCTAGAAAAGCTGGCAGAGGACTGCTGGCATTGATGGTCCTATCGTCATGTCCAAAGGCCATCATGCCAATATCTTGCAATCTGCTAACCATCTGCGGTGTGTATCCCATTAGCAAGATGCACTCTGCTCCCTGCTGGGACCCTCTAATTAAACCTTTAATAAGGACAATCTCAGCTTAAAGCCTTGCACTGATCAATAGATCAATCTCTCCCATCATCTTTCTCGGCGGAGACGCATCCCTCTGACCTCTGCTGGACGCTGACTCCTCAAGCTTAACTAATGAGGTTGCAGCGCTAACACCCCTCTGATTAAGATGAAGTGTCAACATGTTGACCCAGTTCATTTACCTCCGCCCAGCTTCTCCATTCCTCGTGGCACACAAATCAATTCAAAGTCTGTGACCTCATGCATCAGAAGAACAATGCGCATACAGAGCGGCTGCATGTGTGGAAATAAAAAACGATAGACCACCTACACAAGCCGACATGTTCATTTATCAAGTGTTTTGAATTAATCGATAGTAATTCAGTGTTTGCTGTACTGATAAGAACATCATCCCTGATTGATTTCCATTACGGTGAGCCATGGGCTTTCATTTGGTTTCTTGTTATGCTCGTCACATTCTGTCAATTTCTTACTCCTGTACGTAACAGCTAATCAAAGGCGAAAAACACCAAGGTTACACAGAGGCAGACGTAAGCACAGATTTAGAAACAAAACATTCAAACTCGCTCTGCCTTCATACGCCTTGTTAAGCTCACCTTGATGTATAAGCGAGTGAAGGTCCAGGTCCTTCCTGCGTTTGAACGGCTCTCCACATTCAGGGCAAGGGAACGGGTGGCTTGTGTGAAGCAATCTGTTCAGACACACAGGTTTTGATGAAACTGTTATTCATTATGGGATAGGAAAGTTACATGTCAAATAAGGCTATGATTTTAGCAATTGATTATTCTGATCATTAATCAAATAAAATACTCTGACATATTCTACAGAGTTCTCATTTAGCCACTTAAACCTTTTTATGCAATATTATAATACGTTTTCAAATAGGAAAACAAGCATTTTATTTCCTAAAATGCAATGACACAGTATTACTTTAGTATACGCTTGATCGTTTGTAGCAAAGGATGCATCTCCAGCTAAAAAAAATACTTAGTAACGTAAAAAAGGAAGCCCATTCTGCTTGAGTTATCAATAAAGGGTATTACTGATCAGTTGACTATTTCTGCAATTCCAAAAACAAGAATGTGAAGATTTTTTTATCATCACATATAAATATTACAAATATATTTTAATAAACTTTGAAGTTTATATCTCTCATCCTTAACAGATAGACAAATTAAGAGAGGATGGATGGAAAAAAGGAAAAACAAATGAATGGGTTGGATTTAGATCAGGGATGTCAAACTCCAGTCCTCAAGGGCCGGTGTCCTGCAGTTTTTAGATGTGCCACAGGTACAAAACCGCTGGAATGAAATGGCTTAAT
>CAEFZY010054078.1:0-33627 GCA_903066815.1 Brachyrhaphis roseni | reverse complement strand
TTATGGTGAAATTCTGTTCTTTCCGTTCTGGATTACAGCTCCAACATCGCACACTGGAATATTTAGAAGTTTTGAACATCACCTGTAACCGTTGCTATTTGAATGTTTTGCAATAGTGTACTTTTTTGTGGAGGGTTCTTTGCTTTTATCTTCATATTACGTAAATGAGCAATGTTTTTAATGGCCATCAGTTAATATTAAAGTGGATATTGATTCGATCAAGAATGGTTTCTAAATAAATACCAATTTTACTTAGTTCTTTGGCTTTCCATTCTTTTTTTGCAAATCAATTTCTTCTCCTATTCAATACATAATTTATGGACATAATTTGTCATGCTTTTTTCTCAATACGTGTAAATTACTTTTGGCGTTGGTGGAAAATCTGTTATATAAATCATATAAACAGAAATGTCTGTGTTTTTCGACTACTGACAATATTTTGAATGTTGACAAAATTTGTAATGGAACCATGGCTATTGTTGAATTGTTATCGTTCTCAACCAGTTCCGTGTTTTTATAATGCCATAAAAAATGTGACAGGAATATTCAGCATAAAGTATTTATCCTTTACCTATTTCAGAACTTGACTTATCACACCATCATGAGCCACCCATTCTTTCACAAATGTTTACAGAAGCAGACTGCATGCCTCAGTGTTGGGTTTTATTCACCTCAAGCTATGAAAGTGAGTGAGAACACCGTCATTAAGTCATTCTATGTGACGACCCAATGCATTTGTCATAAACTCTATTTAAATAATGTTTTTCTTTCTTTTTTTTTTTACCCTTATTGACACCTTTATTATTATTGACACCTTTATACAATGACTCCCTTTTGACCTTTTGCACAAATGTGTTCTCAGTTGTTTACATAATAAACTCCTTGTATTATAAAGGTGATTTGAACATGTTTTGCATTAACTCACTAAAGGACTAAAAACATTTTAAAACAAATACTCTATGGATGGATGAGGCAAGAGAAGAAATTTAAAAGAAAAAAATATATATTACAAATAAATGTTATAGCCATTCAACGCAACATGAGCTTTTAGGACCAATATTCACTTTATAGTATTAAGAATAAAAGCACTAAGAGCAGTTCGTTCACTGCCACTGAAATAGACCCAGTGGCTCCTTTTCTTTTATTGCACATAAAACCCTACATTTACAGTAAGGCTGAAATAGAAGAAACAACTAAATGCTCCCTGGACACAGAATGAATGAATTCTATCAAAAATAAATGCAATACTGAAATTCTTGAATAATGTAATACTTGTGACATATGACTGATAGCAATTTGATTTGCAAAAATAATATAAGTTACTGACTTTGCAGGCATATTTTGAATTTGTTTTGAATGGCTACAACAGTGATGCTCCATCCAGGACATGCTGTAGGGATGATGAAGCATTCATCCTTTAACTTTTTAAACAATAATCTACAATCACCTTTGAAATCATAATTTCAAATTAATAGCCATAGTGGGAAATGAGAAAGTTAATTGTTAGTCAGAAATGATTATCATTGTTTTTGTATGTCTCATTGTGATGCCTGAAAGTGATGAACTGACATAAAAGCCAGACAAAGAAATATTCACAGTTTCCTTAAGCACACAAACTGATACACGCATGTGACATATGCTTCATCCTGATTCTTCCTGAAACTATTTTTTTCTGATCAGTAGAAATGCAAGCACTGACATAAAAAGGCAAAAAAGCACTTCATTTGTTTCAGAAGAAAAATAAAAAGTGAAAGTGCTAACAAATGAACTAAATCCAATTGACAATTTATGGCAAAAACAAGAAAATCAGACAGCACAGAAAGGACCAACATCAAGATTTGAAGACAATTTGTATGGAAAAATGGGTAAAAAAAAAAACGGATGAGCAATGAATGGGTTGTACTGAAATATTAAAAAAGATTTCTGTAAGTGTCATTTGAGGAAAAAATTGCTTTGATTTCTTTGACTTTTTAATACTCTAAGGAGGGATCTTCAGTCTTTGAATGCAACAGTTTTGAATGCAGCAACATCCCTGAATCAAATGAATGGAAATTACTTCACCTTTGCTAAACCTGTCTGAGATGCCAAGGAGGTAATTAAGTGCAACTAGAAATGCTTTAGAAACATGTTTGTTGACAATAAGTTGTTGCGTTCAGTAGTTATTTTACCCACTGTATTTCATTTGGTGTTCTGTGACTTTGGGTGACTATATGTTCTCTGTAATGTATTCTTAATGTATACAAAATAAAGCTGAGATTTCTCAATTTCTTCAGGTAACTATATACTCATAAAGGTCTAAACAGATTTACCAAATGTGCCAATAAATTAGGGAGGCACTAAAAGCCTGGGCATTGCATGGCCTGTGTGAAATTGGTTTGACCCTGTATATTGTCCGTCAGAACAACAGAGCATTCACAAAAACACTCCAACTTATGTTTTTTATAGAGCTGGAGCAGCTTTATTCTATGTGGGTGGAAGACAGAAAAACAAGGACTTTTGTGTTTTAGATGGAAGCAACAACCTTTTTTGTGAGAGATTAACCTTTGTAGTCTAACAGCTCAGTATAGAGGAAGAAATACCTTCATTAAGAAGTCACCAGATATATACAGAATATAAAACAATAAACCTAATTCAAGTGTGTTATAATGAGTTCCTATGTTGAATAATGCATGAAAACACAACTCTGCATCAGCGCGTTGTCCTTCTCTTCTTCCCTTGCCACTGTAGTTGCTCACAATGAACCTGAGCAACATTATTTCTATACTGTTTTTAGAACGGAGTGGCACTTCATACCTAAAATCTAAAACTAATAGTAAGAAATGTAAATGTTATTATTACTGGGAGAGAGGTCTAGTGATTAACTAATAGTTTTAGCACAAGTTACCAAGTAAGAAATTAATTTCTCTGCCTAATGCAAGCTTCTGTTTACAGGATACAAACATATTCTTGACCACTTAGGCTGTTTGCTTGCAGTGGCTCATCGGTGCAATTACCTACCACCAAAACAAGAAAAAAAAAATACAAATTACAATTTTATATCTAAATACTCTGAGTGAGACCAGCTGCAGTGAAAAGGATTAATTTGCTAACTTGGGTTGGCGGTAAGCTAATGTGTTGGAATAACAGTGACTCTCAGGGGCCAGCGATTCAGCCCCTCTTGATGCAATAAGGAAAATTAATTAAACACAATAATCTTGTACTGCTGCTCATTACTTTTTCCCAGACAGTAGCTCAGTGTCCCTGTGTGTCTGCTTGATGCATGTCAGGAGGCAAGGCAGTTGCTGAAGGGGACAGTCGCTTGGTTGAATCGGGCAGGTGTCATGAAGGATGTGGAGGGGAACAGAAAGGGACGTCTGGCTAAAAGATTTCTCTGCATCTCGGCTGAAGCAGAAGTTGATCACACCCTGACAGACATCACTATCTAGGACAGACAACTTCTCTATACCTCTTTCCCCTTCTCTCTATCTGCGGATTCGCTCCCTCTTTCAAGCCCCTGGACCATGCCAAGTCAGTTTGACTAAGAACATTAGGGTGTCACAGCTTGGGATTTGGCTTTTGCAATTCTATTAGAGCGATGCCTCTAAAGGCAGGCTCCTTCCTTTCCCCCTACCTCTCCTCCTGGCGTCGCCGCTGCCAGCCAACAGATGCAGGTTTTTACATATCAAAGCCGTTGACTTGCCAGAGTCGTTCCTTCACGCCTCTAATGCTCTTTGCTTCAGAGGACTGTACCTCGGTGCCTTGATCAAGTTACTAAACGCGGCTTTGCACATGGCTCACCACCAAAGGCGGGCGTCTCATGCTGGGACCTGGAAATGCAGCTGAGAAAAGCATCTCGGAGGGATTGGCTTGTGCTTACACACCATAAGACAGGCCAAGAGAAAGTAGGGACGGGATGGGGGGGTGATACTCACACAGCTCAGAACACAAGAAGGGCCAACTATTGTGCTAATAACAAGAAAAAAAAATCACAATCTGAGCAAGATGAACAAAGGTGTTTGTATTTGGTAAATGTAGACAATAGCACTTGTGGATGTACAAATAGTGGACAAAAGAATGTCAAAGCAATAGAACAGCTCAAGTGCTTTTTAAAATATGAGCTTTGATGCCAGCTAATAGTCAGAAACAAGTGTAGCTCTGCAACATGGCAGAATGATTGATTTATCACAAGCGAGGCCAGAATAAGTCTCTTCATTTTATGTTTTGCTTTGAAGATGGAGAGCAGATGAAAGTGTTGCACAGCATCAAAAACTACAGAACAAGAAGGCTGCTTTATTAAAATAATACCAGATAATAAGAAATAATTGGAGCCTCAGAATGAATTTAGTTAAAACGAAGAGAGGATTTTTTTTCCTAGTGTGTTCTGTAAAATCTGTGTTCATCAAACAATGATGCAACTACATACCAATTTAAATCTCAACAAGAAAAGGAATAGATTAAACATGTGAATTTTCCTTTCATTCAGCTGAAGCTTTGGGAGTCTTTGCCTTCTCCCTGAAAGTGTCAGTATGTGCAGCAGCTAAAAATACAGGAAAAGGGACGCAGCAAGTCTGATCTGGTTTATTCTCACTGGAGATTAAGGCGAAGCCACCATTAACTTCCACACAGAGAGTTGTTATAAGTTACGAGACCTCAACAAAAAATGTGCTTACTTTTTAAAAAAACTAGTCTTAAGAGGTTGTTCTCAACTTCCCCTGCATTATTTGTCGGGAAAATTTAACACCTATAAAACTTAATGGTTTTCACTTTTAGTGCTCACACTAATGTTTACTGGCTAGTTAAAGTCAGACAGATTTATTGTCTTAACTGAATGTCCAATACGGATCATCTGTTAAGACAAAGACCAAAGTGTGCTGCGTCAGCAGACTTTTTGTAATGACAAAACTGCTGCAATGCTTGATTATTATATCCATCCATTCAATATGTCCTTCTATCCAGATTAAGATGAAATGCAGTTTTTTGTAGGAAAAATTGATAAAAGGCAAAAAAAGGTGGATGCCTTAGCATACAGTAGCTTAAAACCATTGAAACAATGAGGGGAGAATTACGTACTAATACTTTATGGTAAAAACGGAAGGTGGTTTTTGATTCTCTTGGTAACCTTTGATCAAAATATTTGTAATGGCAGCGTGAAGTTAATCTTGAATCAAAACACACACAGTGAGAAGGCACAAATCATCACTATTCATATGTAAAATCTTTATGGACATTTTTCGTTAAGTGGAAACATTAGCAATAAAAAGGGCATATTACCGTACTCAAGAGTTTTATTGTTCTTTTTAAGTGTTGACTTAAGTAACACTATTTAAATAAATAAGCTCTCTTTTGGTTTTTCCTGTTTTTTGGCTCATTGGCAAAATAAAATTTTTGAGTTTAGGGGCATAAAGACTTTTCTTCAGGTGATCTTAGCAGGCTAAATGACTAGCTCCATGTGTAGTTGCATTTTGGTTGATGTATTTGATATGAAACTTACATAATGTTAGACTGGTTTGGTTTAGGTGAAGAAAATAAATGTGCAAGTCAAAATAGGAGAAAGTATGGATTGACTTCTGTAAGTAGGCCATGAGGAAAATGATGCGAGCTTGGAGACTAAGTCTTTCCAGTTGCTATAATCACTTGCCAGAGAAGGGTAAGAACCGTACATGGCTCACATTCATTTTCTTCCTAGCCATCTTTCGGTCTTTCACCAGAGAAAAACCTCCCTATTGCTGTCAGAGAATGACGGCACTTTGAATCTCTGCTGCTCACTCAAAATGTTCCTTTCAAATGTCCACAAATGAAGACAAAAAGAATACCAGTGGGAACAAATTAGCTGCTTGGTAATTAGCCCTTAAGCCATTCTTGAATGTCACCAATCAAAGTAGGGGGAAGGAGTTTCTCAATAAGCAGCGGGTCGGCAGTCGGAGGGAGGCCCGGAGACAGAGCATGAACTCCTTGGGTCTTCTCAGACATGATCACACACACTAAAATCTAAAGATGTCTAACAAGTGAGGACATGGATATCTGCAGCTTTGTGCCTCTGTTAATATTAGTTCTGCTCTCCTCCGTGGATAAATTCCTCTCCATAGAGCGAGAGGTGGAGTTTCCTAAGAAAGATCGGACGAAGGTTGACAAGTGGGAACCAGGAGAACCATTTCACACCCTTCAGATGCATTTTGGACGGGCATGATTGTACATACACAGAGGACTAGAACCCATAAGGATTAATTACAAAGGACACAGCAAATACATCACAGTAACAAATGGTGGACCTTATGCAGAAGCAGACCCTCTCACACAGCTACAAGTAGTAGGTCACGATGCATTTACATTTAATTTTAGATGCATGCATGACAGCCACAACCTGTTTACTCACATTGGACGATCAGCTCCACCACAGCCTCCCGGGGCTTCACGTTGAAGCCGTTGTACTGACTGGTCTGGCAGCGGTACGACCCCGTCATCTCCCTGGAGACGTTCACAATCCGCAGGACGCCGTCATAGCTCTCCATCTGCATGCTGCCGTCGGGCATGGGCGCCTCCTTGTCTGCTCGTGACCACAGGATGATGGGCTTGGGCTTCCCTGAAACAAGGCACTCCAGCTCCACTGTGTCACCCTCACGGGCCACCAGGGGGGACTTGCCCCGGGGGACTGTCAGGCTGGGAGGAACTAAGAAAGAGAAAAACAGAGGAGGGACTGATATGGGGCTCTAGAAAGTCAGCAGACGGGGTGAAAGGCAATGGTTGACTTGGAGGGGAAAGGTAGCGAAAAGATACGGGAGGAGGGAGCGAGTTGGAATGATGCAGTCTCAGCGAGATACACAGCATGTATGGATGAACCGTGAGATATTAGCAACAGTAATGGCAGACAGAAGGAAGCAGACAGTCATAGCATGAAGGAGATGTAAGACCACCATAAAGCGCAGCAATGAGTATCAATGTAATCAGGCAATGGCCAACAATGAGCAATGCAATTATAAGCAACAAGCCCAGCCTCAACAAAACAAGTTCAGGTGTTGAAGTTCTACAGAAAATTGCTGTAAACTACAAACTAAAGTCCCAGGTGGACATTCCTTCTTACACCGGCATTATATGTGAACCATGAGGATTAGACAAATTAGTCCAGCAGAGACTTCACCCAGGAGACAGCGCTCACAAACAAGGAATCGATGCAACCATTGTGCTGTACACCAAAGCTCATTTCCCTTGTTGATGTTCAAGGGAATTCAGTAACAAGATGCGAAATGAACACATAAACATACAAAAAAAGGGAAAAATAATCCAACTGCAATCTGGTGAGAAACGTTTGCTGAAAGTCTCATTCAGCAATGTGCCTGAGCTGCCACAAATACTACTGTCAGTAGATCAAGTAAAGAATGCAGCACCCAGATTCCTGGTGCAAAAACAGAAACATTTGTCAAAGTGCACATGCCATCGGTAAATAAATAAATAACGTTTTACCATTAACCATAATATATTAGCAATTAACACATTTGAGTGGTTGGTGCAGCCATGGTTGATCAGTGGGTTGAGGATTTTTATCTTTTGTTGTAATCCTTGCTTTTCAGTTTTCTTTTTTTCATACACAGAAGCTCTTGTCTCGTCAAAATAGTGAAAACAAAGAGAACATACCATTCAAGTGAGGAGAATAAATCATCAAGAAACTGGAGTCAGAAAACGGTCACAGAAAAACATTTGGCCTGAAAAATTTGTAAGAAAAATTTAAAGCTGCAACTCTACAAAAACAAACAAAAAAAAACAAACAAAAACAAGACAAAACAAAAAATACGACTGAATGAAAACGCACTACAAAATGCCGATGGGTTGGAGGTTAATTAAAAATGTCTAAAACTCACTGAAGCAAACTTTTCATTATAAAATTATGCTACTTAGCAAAAACATATGTTTTCAAGACCTTTTACACATATTCACCAGGGGTGCCAACAATGTAAAAGTCTCTTTGTTTACACAAGTCTCAGTCCTTACAAAATTATCCTACACGGCAGCTGCCCATTGATTACACTGAGTTTGAAGAATGACAGTACGTCTTGCATTTGAAATACATTATTTAAAAGACTATTCTTTCTGATGTGAAAAATCAAAGATCAAATCCCTGAAGAAATTTTGATAAAAAGATGTTTCTGCCCAACAGTTACCCATAAACATGTAATATACCATCAGCAGCAGGAGCAGAACTGTCATTACAATCAACAGAAAAACCGTCTTCTTGCTCTTGTTGGCTTATTTTCTCCATAATATTCGCCTCGACATCAAACTTACATTGACAACTTACACTTCAAGGCTGCTTGCGCAATTTTCATCGTTCTCAGCATTCACACCAACATCATTACCATTTCGTCTGAACTTTTTACTCATTCTTGTACTTCTCACCGAACCACCCTACAGTAAATACAGAAATAAAAATCTTTTAAGTACAATATTAGTTTACGAGCAACTACTGACAATTGTGACGAGAGGAATATAAAAAAGAGGAGTAGAGCTAAAAAGAGAAAGTAGTTAAAGTTTTAAGTAATAGACATTTGTTTTTTTGTTGTTGTTTTTTTGTAAGGGTATTTATGTGTTGCAGTTTAAAAAGCAGCAACTCCAGCAGGTTGAATCAGGCCGTCTGGTTTCTCATCGAGCTTGCTGGCCAAGTAAATTTGTTTAATTAGTAAACCTGGCAAACAGCGCCGGCTCCTAGAGTGCTGTGTAACATGCATTTGTGTGTTTATGTGTTTTTGTGTGAGTCCAAGCTATCAGTAGACTCCAAGACTATTTTGTAGCGCTGCTCCCCAAAAACAGTTTACAGCCAGCTTTTCACGGGCCGATAATCTCCTCAGCAATGATGAAACCCTGTTGTGCTTCCCTGATGATTTTTGAATCACTGTCATTCTGTCCAAACAATGCTGCAGCTGGAAAAAAATCAAGCCAAGTTGGAGGTTTTTTTTGTTTGTTTTTTCTTCTATTTTTTTTTTAAACTGTGATGAAATCACATGCAATCGAAGAAAAAGAAAGAGTCAAGAAATTCTTATACAAAATATTTTGTGGCCATTTTCTGTTTCATTGAAGGTAAAATCCTGCAGCCATTTCAGAGCTCCAATTGTCTTGTTTTCCCCCGATGAGCACATCTTTATCACAGTGTTATGATTGTGCTTAAACACCCACTCATCAAAGAAGGAAAGCACATATGCGGCAACAGAATAATAAGGATGTAAAAGCATCTCCATGGTCTGTGAATTGCAGCAAGAAATGCTTAAATCTTAAAACTGAATTTAGGCCAAAATTACTGTAATCGGTTTCATGGCAACAGTTTTCACACGTCAATGTGAATCTTTCTGCAAGGACAAACTGGCAGCGTTTTTCTTTCTTTAATCAATTCAAGAATACATGAGAACAAAAGAATAACCAGTTACACTAGAGGCCAAAAATGTGGACACAACAACACATTTGTACAAAACGTTGGCATATTTTGCAGCAAATTAAACATGATTAATGTATAAAGAATAACTCAACAAATTATATTTTGCTTTAATTATCATGTATTTGGACTGTTTGGCTTAAACACCATGATTTAGATATTATGTGCAAACTGCACTTTATTTTTTTCCTCTATAGATTGAAGTTGTGACTCTTCCAAATTTTCTCAACCATAAAACTACGTCCTGTTTTAAAATCAACATTTATTCAGAAATATGTAGGTAAAAACAGAAAAAAAAGGAGCTTAGAGATGAGAGCAAAGACAATTAATTCACTCCAACATCCAAAGATCTCACAAAGGTTTTTAGCAGAAGCCCTGTAAGCACAATGCAAAGTTTTAATTGTCCTACTTTTGGCTTGACTGGCCAGTTGGAAACATGAAAATCAGATCTCAGTTACGATCAGTGAACAGATATCTGAGGGCTGACACCAATCATCTTCAATGTGGAAGTTGCTAAAGAGGAAAGGACACTCAGAGCTAGCAGGTTCCATCTTAAATTATGGAAAGTGTTTAACAATTAATACAGAGGAAGCAAAAAAAGGCATACGAAGCAAATTTAAAATGCAGCTATATTTTCTATGGAGGCATGCTGGCTCTTTATTCAGGTGCCTAGTTTTAAATGGAGGGAGTAAGCCTTCGGCCTATTTAAATCTTTAAACCTCAGTTTGTTGTGGAAACTTGCTGAAAACATTGACAGCCTTCATTTTATTGTTGATGTAAGAATCTCCATTCATTTAATCCAGGGAACACACAAACAGAGACTGCTCTTTGCAGGTGCTAAATATGCTAATTGCTAATATAAGATGCTAAGCAAATCTTGAAATATCAACTCTATTCACTTTCAATTTTTTTTATTTATTTTTACTTTAACATTTACTATTGTGTGATAGAGCGGCTGCTCAAGCAAGAAAACAACTGGAGATTGTAAATTAGCTACAAAATTCTGATCTGAGGTGCACAGATCAAATTAATTTAAATAAAAAAATGTAAATACATTTTTTTAATTAAGTTAAAAATTAAGTTAAAATATATTTTTTTAATTATTAAAGATTACATTTTTAATTTATCAATTAAAATAAAATTAAATAATTCATAAATAATTAGAATGCATTTAGCATGCATACTGTATATATAATGATATTTACATTTTTCATTATGGCTATTTCAGAGGACTTGTGCTCAATTTTTAATGAATTATTAATTATGAGAAATCTGAAACTGGAGGAGATCTAGCTAACACAGTATCTTGTAGGATATGTATGAATAATCCAATTAAGCTGACCTGATATTCAAAACATGCAGAACACTATCAACATTTGGCTCAAGTTGTGGGTCACAGGTCAAGAAAACTGATCAAACGTTGGAAAAAAAAGACAACAGATGATCCAACTTAAATATTTTGCATTAAATGGTGGTAAGTAATCAAATTAAGTTAATTCCCATGTTAATTTTTTTACATTTATTTAGTTGTAAAGTTAAACAAATGTACATAAAGTATGTTTGACTAAATTCATTCAATTTAACTACTTGTGACCAATTACCACAACTTTATTAGGTTGGAAATCTATTCTCTTTTCTCAGTGCATTAAAATGCTTAAGTCATTTTTCTCTGCATCTACCTTCCCTGCAGTCAAACTGATCGACTTCATCCACTTGTGAGTTTAGTATCAAAAGAACAAAAATTATCCTCACGGCAGTAACAACATGTTCATTTCATATTGATACATTTCCTGATTTTTATTCACACACCGTCTCAGCGGAGGCAGCCAGGTGTTAAGTGCTGACGTGCTTTTCTCCATTTTAAACGTCCGCCATGTTTCCTCGGGTCCAAGCGGTAAAACAACAGCCAGCAGGGAGCAGCGGGTAACCGTCAGCATATGGAGGAGAGGTGCATTCGCTGAGCTGCCATCTTTACACCTGGCCTCTTCTGCCTAGATTAGACAAATAATTACTGTAGTCTGTCCACAGATTTTGGCAGCACAAATGCTGGCTATCAGCTGCTGCCATTTCTCACCTCGTCATCACAGAAAAGCAAACAAACCCCTCCCCTGCTTATGCCCGTCTCGTCTCAGATCTGCATTTTTATCCTTCCTCCTGGTGACCACCCTGTCTTTGCATGTGAGAATGACCGTTGAGATGCCGAGTGTGGCGGAGGGCCTGCTGCTGGTCTTCACTGTGCTCTCATTGTGCCAAAGCCCTCCAAATGCCAATGATGCCTGCAGGGCACATTCGCTCCGTGCGGATGCTATTGCAGTGCGCGTCTGCGTGGTTTTTATGTCCCCGCCGTCACATGTTTGCATACGCGAATTTCTTCTTGCCCACGGGTGACAATGCGCTGTGATCCCGTTTCAGTTCCTCGGTGAAACGCGTCTCGTTGCGGCGATGGAAATAATGCACGTGTGTCTTTTTGTGGGCCTAAATCAAGAGGGCCCCGAAATTGGCCAAGGTAGTCTGAGGGACTCAGTATGTATAATCCTCAGAGTGTAGAGGCTGATGGCTGGTGCCTTTCAGAAGGAAACTGCAATACAAGAAAATATCAGGTGATTTGCATTTTCTTACAGCGACGGCATTGAAAGCAGCGCGAATAAACGTCTTTGAGAATAAACATTCCCACTGCCCCTTTTCTAGTAGGCGCTGTGACATCACTCCCCGTTGCCATGGCAACATATCGTTCTGAACTACTGCAGACCGTGTAGGGAGTGTGTCTGTTTGTGCAGGATTGTGGGCTCAGACAGCTTGAAGCCAACGAGTTGGTCACAATGTGACAGGACTCTCTGTTCCTCAGAGCCCTGGAGCTCTGGGGACGGACAGAGGAGTCCCATGGCTCCGCTGTGGGGATATTTGTGAAAGTGTGTGTGTTTGGCATATGAGAGGGAGTGCGGAGGGGTACCGTTCCGCTCTCCGAGCTGCTGAAGTGTTATAAATATCCACAGATGTGTTAAAATTGCTGTAGCCTGCTGATAGACTGCAGCGACACGCTGCTGACCACAATAACACACCACTGAGTGTATGGTTTATTGTTTTGTTGATTTTTTTTTTGTAGCTGTGTGCATGTCCCCTAAAATTTTATAACTCTTCTTGCAATCTTTCACTTGAGCCCCTCGTGAATTCATGTGGCTCAGATTGCGGAGCAGCAGGCTTTCAACACTCATGCTCTCATGGGTGGCAGCTTGATTTGTTGCTACAATGCTCTCTTTAATGTTGTTGTTCTGCTTCTGTGGGTTTTTTTTTTTTCCACCATGCATCCAACCAGACTGAGGAGCAGAAATGCTCTGCTTAAAATGCATGAGAGCCACCTCCTGTGTGATGGCTTTGTTCTTCGTGAAGTAGTGAGCATTTTCACTTGACGGAGCAAAGTTTATGTACATCACTGATGGAGGCTTGACAGTCTCTAATAAGGAAGGGTTCCTTTCCTTGTAAAGTGTTCCTCCCAGATGGCCCGCCCACCCAACTAATTGCAACTACAGCAGGCGCAGCTAAAGTTACAGGCTGGTTACCTTGTTTCATTATCATTTTATGGGCTTAATATAAAAAGAAAACTGTCCTTACATCTTCATCGGTGACTGCATTTTGCTCTGCTACCTTTTGATTTATCTGAAGACACTTAGAGGTATGTTCGCAGACAATACTTTGTCTGTAGACATTGGGATGTCAGTTCCACTATCTGCAGTCGACCTTGAAAACATCACAGGTGTCATGTTGACATATGCTGCCAGGCAGCTGTACATCACTGAGAAGGCAAAACTGTCATCAGCTGTTTCCATATGACTGATTTGCAGGACAGCATCTTGTAGAACGGCTCTTAAGCAACTTCATCCCAGTGCCGTTCCCAGAATCTTTGGAACCTGTCGCAAAGATCCATTCGTGCAGAAAAGGTTGACGTAACTTTCAAACTCAAGAGATGATTCAACTAGAGATTTCACATTTAATTGCATCAAGACTGCTTTTTCATCGATTCTGGGACAAATCTATACAAATTCAGAACTTTGAACTTAGCAAAGCAGCAAAATTTATTTAAGAAAAAAAAAATTCTGAATACATAACTTGTACATTACGACAAATAACTTCAACATTTGTTTCTCAGAAAAAATCTGTGAATCTGCAGGAGTCCACTGTAATTCATCTGAATGAAATTCAGTTAAACTGCTGTCAATTCAATTTGAGTCTGTGTAGTTTAACTTAATTCAGTTCAGTTCAATTAATTGTACAGCATATAATTTTAGGTATCACGCTGAGTTATGCAAAAACACTATTGAGTCCAGTTCATGTCATTTCATATGCAATCCAGTTCAACTAATTTTTCTCCTATTCTATTGAATTATTTTCAGTGCCATTATCGTAATTTCCGCACTATAAGGCGCACTGGACTTTAAGGGGCACTGTTAATAAATGGTCTAGTTTTGATTTTTATTGACATATAAAGCACACCAGACTATAAGGTGCATTAAAGGACACAAAACAGTCAGATAAGTCAGTCAGTCAAAGCACAGTACGTATTACTCCACAACGTTCTTGACTGCTGTAGCCGTAATGTAACATAATTTCTGAGCACCACAAACCACACAAAATTGTTTTGAGGTCAGTAAGCACAACCAGAATCAATCCATATTAATTCCTTATATATTGTTTTGTTTTACTCCAGTATATAAGGCACTCTGGATTATAAGGCGCACTGTCATTTTCTGATAAAATTAAAGGCTTTTAGGTGCGCCTCATAGTCCAGAAAATATGGTATATTGTAGCTCCTTACTATACATTCAAATTACACTCAACTCAGATGTATAAAAATTGTAAAAAAAAAAAAAAATGCTAGAAAGTTGTCCAGGAAAACTAAGAGAGATCCATTCAATCTCCTTAAAAAATCTGAAATGCATTATTTATTTATTTTTTTACTTTTAGTTTACACGCAATAACTTTGCGTGTAAATTGGCTATTTGTTGTGATAATGAGCTGACAGCAACTGAATGGTCTGAGATTAGTAAATGGTCTACAAAATATATTTCTATCCATGAGACTGTTAGACAAAAATACTCAGAGACCTACTGAAAAAGTACATTAACATGCTGCTAACCTTCCCAACTCTGCTCAACAGGTATTATTTATGCTTTGACACAAATAAATTAAACAGCTGCATCCCTTCAAAGAAAGCAAATTACACCTGACTATTTTCATCCTACAGACGAGTCAGGCTTAAGTCAATCTTTTATCTTTATCAGGGTCGATGGATTTGCTGAAATCAGCACAAAGAGCAGTCAAATTGTCATAGTGTCTTTATTGATGTGGTGGCTATGCATGATGAATCATAGTCAAACAGAGAATATAAGCTGTCAATAGGAAGTTAGACAGAGATGAGTCTGCTTCCTACAAGGTACTGATTAATTAAATTGTCAGAAAAATGGCTTGCTACATACTGTGTTCATTAATCTAGCTCATTTTAATCAGGCGAGCAGATAATTATCTAAACAATTTAACTGGATGTGTTTTTGAGGTTGAAAGAAACGCCAGGTAGCAACAGAATCTCAGGTGTGAACTCGATGCCAATTTTAAAAAAACTTGAAGTGAACGTCACTAACTTTTTGATCATCTGTCCTGCTGAGAATGAGATTCACATAGCATGATAATGATAAATGGCATCAGCACATCAGCTATCGGCAAAGTGTTTGTCTGAACCTGGCTTTAAATACCAACTATCCCACCGTACCGTATTCAGAATTTTATCTTGACAAATGATTTCGATCAGATTTCAAATAACATTCGTGTCACAACAACACCATCACCACCTGAAAATCTCGGACGCATCTAGTCGCTGCGTGTGAACGTTTGCTCCTGACAGGTGTAACTTGTGTTTTCTGTTGGAACTTCATCAAGTTCTTATCTCCTTTCAGAGGTTTCTGTCTCTTGCGGTTTTTAATCTCGACAATCTCCAAAGGGGAGGTCTGTGTCCTCGTTTCAGACCACGCTCATAAATATGCATCACCCCTGGAATCTCTGGGAGCACTGCTGAGATAAGAACTTGCTTTTTTAATGAGTTTGCCACAACAGTAAATATTAGCGCTGTTTTACAAAAAGGAAAAGTTATACAAATCTGTGTCCCTAAATATTATCTTCGGCCAGGGTCGGACCCGATCCCTGGTTTTGAATCAAAACCGGGAGCCAAAACTGAGAGAGCCAGTGAGCTTCACCCTCATTCCCAGCACGAAACCCTGGCAGATCTGCAGTGTAATCTCCTCTAAACACTTTTATTAAGACTTCTAATTGCAGCTCGGCTTTCTCCCTTCAGGAAAACAGGCAGAGGAACAAATACGGAGCTTATTCATCGCATAACAGGCTGCAGGCGCGTAGCAAAGCAGAGGCACAAGACGCTTTAGCACACTGCAGCTACAGAGCTCGGCAAAGACACTCCACTGATTTGCGGCGTCAACCAGACTGACAGAAACAGGTATTCTCAAGGAAACAGCCCGCCCACATCCAGGTAAATGCAGCAGGAATCGTAACAAGCAGAAACCACATTCCCAGTATAATTCCTGAGGACAGGTGCATCTCTATGCCAACGCAGTCCTTTCATACCATCTCATTCTTCCCTCCATCTTCGACTGGAACAGTGAAAGCTTAGGAAGCAATCAAACCAGAGCCTGAAGGAAACCTTTCATTTTATCCAATCACAAAACAGTCAGTCATTTTCTTTGTTATTTCTCCAGCTGTATTCTTTTATTTATTTATTTCTGCACATTAAAGGATCTGCACTAATGTGCTGGCAACGCTCAGGCACTCCAAAAGAAGAGACTGCACTCCTTAAAAGATAATGAGGAAACAATCTTGGCAGATGCAATTGATCCCACTGTTTTAAAGCACAAGGATTATCAAAGGATTATCTAACAGTAATTACGCATCCAAGGTCGAAACGCAGCTTTCATGTTCACTTACTGAGTGGCAGCTGAGGCGTAAGCGAGAAGCAAGGTACTGACTAAAGGTAAGAGTGCGTGAATGCATTTCCATGTGTGCTTGTGAGTTTTGCCTACAAGGGGCGAAAGAGCTCCCTATGAACCTAATCGTTACTAAGTCGCATCACAAACCCCAGCCTTCCTTATCGGTACCAAACACATGCCGGTAAAGTCAAAGCAAGCGGAGATATCTACTCCGCCTGCAGCAGCACCAACTTTTGGAATCCCCCAAACGGATAATCTGAAGAATCAGGGAGGAGTGCTGTGAAACCCGGAGACTTCCTGGGTTTGTGTGCATCATAATGTAGCATGAACAAATACCAGAGCAGCTTAAAGAAATAAAATATTAAGAAAAAGGGCAATGCTTCTTGCCAGTCACCTCAGAAAGTGAAGCTAAGTAATTTTGATGATTATGGGTTACAGACTATGACAATCCAAAATTCAGTATCTCAGAAAATTTGAATACTGTGAAAAAAGGTTATTAATAAAAACTCATAGTGTCACACCCTAATCAACTAATTGATTAGGGTGTGAATATGTATAAAACCTCTGTTTAATACATAAATCTAAAATGACCGTTTCGATTTCTGGGATGGCTGACAAGAATATATTAAACATTTATGCAATATTTTTGAGATGTACTAAGTGACATTTCAACAAGGATTTTAGAACTGGCAGTCCTTCTGTCATTAACGGTGTCATTTCGTTCTGCTTGGCCTCCATTACTTTGTTTTTCCAACAAAGTATGGTCGTATTTAAATTTCCTGAATGTCAGCCAAACAAGACATTTGACAGCACATTTCCTCCCTCTGCTGTTATCTTTCAGATTTCATACTCGTGTCATTTTAGCACCTACGCCTTGCATTCTTTGACAATGACTGACAGGCAAGAGAGCAGTGCAGACTCTAAGAAACAGTGAAAAGCTTTTGTAAAACTTTTTTAAAGTAATTTGAACAGTAAAACACAGCATGGCCTAAATCACAGAAATGCAGATCCTGAAGCGAGGCGGACTAATATTGATGTTGTATACATACATGTTGTATGTATGTTAGAAGAGTGAAAGAAGCCAGTTGATGGAACGACGTTGAGTGTCTAGTGCCTGATTTGTCCGACGGATGAACTCTGGTTTGAGACTTCAATTACTTAAACAAAGTTGAGTTTTTTTTGGGTTCAATTTTGGGGTTTATAACGTGTCTTTCTTGCCACAACCTCAAAAAAGATTGTTTCTTTAATTATTTCGGCACAATTTTACTTAACCACTATTAATCTGTCTGCGCAATTTAATATAATTTTATATCAAGGTAAAAGTTTCAATTTCACTTCTAAAAAAGTAAAAGAAAACTATCTAAACTATCGGCATGTTATATATTCCTATGTGTTTTACATTGATGACTTTGTAATTAACATATACAAGTAAAGCAGTTTTCCAATGACTAACTCAATTTTTAAGTTAATCAAAATGAAGACTTTTATTAAGTGATCCTTAGCTTTTGTTTTGCTTGAATATAATTTTGATGCCCATTTCTGTAAGACTCACTGCAAAATGGGAAAGACAAGAGAACATGTCTTTCAAATAAGGCAGGTGAGAATGGCCACATTTATGTACGTAGATACCAATAATTAGAAAAGGTCAAGAATGTTAAAGCTGGTGAGAGAGTGTTATTATCCACAATGGAGCGAATGTGTTTAGGGACGTGGTCTCAACAAACCTGAAATTGAACTGTTTACCCTTAATGAATGTTGGAAGAAAAAGAGGAAAGGTTGCAAGCCTGAACACACCATCTCAACTATGAAGCAGAGAAATGACAGCCATGTTGTGGGCAAGTTAGGTTTTGTGCATAAGACCTTGTGCACTTTGCAATATATATGTGGCATTATGAAGAAGAAAGATTGAAGCAACATCACAAGACATCAGCCAGGACATTAAAACTTGGACACAAATGACAACGACCCTAAACAGACAGCCACAAAGTCACTCAGGAGCAGCAAAATCAACATTTTGAAGTGATCGTCACAAAGAACAGAACTGAGTCCACTGTAACTTTGTAAAAAGAGCTGAAAAGATGTGGGAAACTAAACCTACTCAGTTGCACGAGTTCAGTGAAAATGAAAAGCGAGATATTCCAGTAAACTATTAAAAGAAGGTTGATGAATGAAATGTTGAACACCCCCACCTCAAAAAATACTTCATATGAAAGTCAAAATCGCTTTTTAAAGCCTCTTTGTATGGGTGAAGTAGCTGTAGGACGTATGTCTGATGGGATATGTTGCATGGAGTGGTGGAGGTTTTAAAATCTGCCACTGACACAAAGGGGTGTGAGGCTCACCAGTTGTGGAGGAAATGTTGACGTCAATGCTGATCTCAGGAATGCCTCCGCCCTTCAACGCAGCCACACAGGTGTAGGTGCCAAAGTCTGTAAACTTCAGGTCTATGATGTCCAGGTTGGTGGTCCCGGGCGAGATGTCGGGGTCCGTCTGAGTGATGACCATGCGCTCTGAACTCCGAAGGGCACGGCCGTTCTTTAACCAGCTAAATGTCAGCTCCTCTGGCGGTGTTGCTTCCACCTAAGAAATACAGCTCAGTATTACTGGACAACTAATTTATCGTATTGCGTTCATGCTTTATATCTATATCTATATCTATATCTATATATATGTCACACCTGACAGGATATCTTGACTTCACGCCCAATCTGGATGTTGTCATCATTGTGGTAGGGGTCAGGGGTGATCCAGAACCGTCCTTTCTTCAAAGCTGTAAAGGAATATTTATGTTAGGAAACGTATCCACCTTTGTACACAACACATGTTGCCAGAGACATTTATTGTAGCTTATGGCTCGCCTTGTTATATTGACGCAGTGTTTGAAGTGTACTCCACAGGACAGGATTTTATAGATTTTCAAATAGATTTTTCTTCTGTTCTTCATTTTAACCTTTCCCAGTGCACACACTTACACTGTGAATCAGTGTTCCCTGTCTCTAGCCAACATATTGTAAATATAGGAGTTTTGATCGCTGCTTTAACAGTCTCTGCATATTTATCTTTTGTTGAAAGCTTTTAAAGCTAGTTTGGCAAACAAATCATCATATTGGCTTGCCTGAAAATGCTCTAAGTTGACTTTCAATATACTTATCACTTGGGACACAGTGTGTCCAAAGTCACTTTCCTCTTTTCTTCAAGCATCCAAAGTAGTTCTTCGGGCTCCATATTCAGATCATGAGTTTTCACTTATAGTAAAAAGTCATTTTTGTGATTATAATACTGCATTCCACATAGATGCAGATGACAACATCATCTATTGTTAATCTTTCTCCTTAGTTCAAACCCTTGCAGAAGGGGTAAATTTGATGTTTAGTTCAATTTAACATTACTTATATTTATGCTTTAAAAGAAAGTTTGTGGTTTGTTCGAATGCCATAAAGTTACATAATTCCTCTAAAAAACACAAACTGTTTAATGGGCTAACATTGAAATGGCAACTTTTGATTTGAAATATGTAGGTATTCTTTTTTTAATCACAATTTGACATTTAAACATGAATTCTAGCAATTTGTGAGTTAATTGAAAAAAAAAACAAAAAACAAATATATATATATATATATATATATATATATTTAAAACGAGAAATGTTTTTTCCTCACCTGATTTTTGCTTATAGTTTCCACCTTTTGGTTATGCTCTTTGTAAATGCACCAGTCAAATACCTAAACAGTCTTTTTTTATTTTATACTATTATAATTCCTGCATATAAGTGGGATATACAAAAATTGAAAATTTCCTATGTACAGACACTAAATATCCATGTTTGTATCTCTGCATTCTTTCTTATTGACTGCTTTTCATTTGTAAATCTCTGGTTGGGATTGTTAACTTCTTATCTTAGTGTTTTCATGTGTAAGCATAACACAAAGTATGACCTGCACAGTCAAGGTATTTGATAAATGTTTGTTCTCAAAGTCAGAACAGAGTTAGGAAAAAAAAAAAGGTTTTTAAATATGCAGCCCCTGGAATGATTTACAAAATGACCTGAAATTGTCAGAACCGGTTACTCTGGGGAAGTTTCAGTTAATTATTGTGGAATAAGAGAACAGTTCATTCTGTGACTGTTTGATGTTTCCGTTTTAAATATGGTTTGGCTGCTCACTGCATAAATATTTCTTATGTTTTGCTGCCTCTATGGCTGTATCTCTCTTAAAAAATGAGATTTTAATGAATTTTAGACTACAATGTTTAATCACTGAACTAAATCCTAAAAGTGAAACAGTTTTGTATTTACTCTTATTTGTATCTATATGCTCAAAAGGCTGATATATTGTTACACACTAAAGAATCCTGTGCTACTGAGATGTATGCTCAAAAAGAAAATGAAGTAAAAAGAGAAAATACATGTTCTCAAACATTTCTACTCCAATTTGGTTTGCAAACTCTCTTTTTAAAACACAGCTCCTACTAAATGAAAAAAAGATGATTTTATCATAATGCATGCTGTATCGGTTTCAACGCTTGCATACTCTTCAAAAAAAAACCTGACGGCACCATGGAAGTCTTTTCATCTAGAAATTCCCAAGTGACATTATCATATTCAGTTTGGTAAAAGGAAAACAAAAACAAAACCCCCGTGTCAGATTTAAACACGGGAAATTGAATGTGCAAAACACATTGTGATGCCTGCCAAACTGCACACTGAAGGAGAGATGAGTGACACGCGCCTCCTTGGCATGATCTTCCCTTTCACTTTTGAAATCAGCGTCGGCAGGCAGAGAATCCTATTTCTGATGCATGGCAGATACAAAAATTGCAATCATGTCAACACTCAGCAAACCCCGACGCATTTATTTTCATTCCTGTACCCCCATACGTCTTTACACTGTCAGGCTTTTCTTTTCAACATTGATGTATGTAATTCAATAGTGCCTGCATGGAAAATGTGTCATTTAGTGTAATACAGTGTGTCACACATATATGTGACCTTTATGGAAACAAGAACAAATCTTATTACCACCAAACCGACATTCATCCCCCATTTTGGGTAAGCTGTACAGCACCGTGTACATTCACAGCATAAATTTCAATTTGCCTAAAGCTAACATACATGGCATAAGGTTAATGAGACAAGACAAAGTCCATAGTGGCAGTCATTAAGTAGGCATGTCTGGAAGGAAGCACATATTTTCTACTACAATGCATGTCAAAGGGAGCAAATATCCTGAGGCAGAGTTGCACACTCATTGTTCAAGCATGGCTGTACATCTTGACAGCTTGGAAAGGCGTTTGTATCTCAGTGACGGGCGCAGAAGAGTTAGTGGCCGCGTCATAAGGAAGCATCAGATTCAAATACACAGGCAGACTTGCACACCCACACAGCTCATCTTTCTAAGTCATTGTGCTGTTACAAGTGACAGCGGATAAACATTTGGATTAAGTTCTACCTTTCTTTAGCTTCACTGTTGTCAAAGTGTTCCTCTCTGAGCGTAGGAGACAACAACTACGTGTTGTAGAGTCACACAAGCAGTTCCAAAAAAATTGTAATTCCTTTACAATGAATTTATTTGAATGTATTTTTTAAAAGCTGATGTATTCTTTCAACTATCTATGCTATTTTTTTTTCTTGTTTACTCACATAAAAAGCCAAGCATGTAACTTTATTTTCCTCTTTATAAGTCTGGTTTGGAAAAACAAAGCAAAAAAAACAAACAAAAAAAAAAACTAATCTTGTATTCCTGTCCTTGCAAAGTTTCCTTCTGGAGACAGATTCAAGACACAATTTAAGCTAATGTCGCCCATTAGACTTCCACTCTGCTTCTTGTGGTCATTTATCACTTGTCAATATAAACAAATACTGGAAATCACAATGGTATCATCCTATTCAGAGCACAGACATTGTAATTGATTAATATCACAATCTCCTCCATGTTCTGTTTACTAGTAAAATATTGGGGAAAAAACTTTTTTTAGGTGAAGTGGAGATTATTGGTCACTGAAAAGAGAAAAACAATAAATGCATTTGGAGGATTTTTACCAAAATTGAAAACCAATTTCTAAAGCTGTATGCAGATTATTTAGATACAAAAACATACTTGCATTTTTACTTCACAACAATACACAACAATATTATACAACAATCTTGTTTCCTACTATTTACAGAATATTCTTCCAGTGAATCAGCCTTCCTCATTTTCGCACACAGCCACGGTGCACTCATGCATATTTTAGAATTCCTCCCCGTGTTCGCCACATTCCAAAAAAATCCTTTCCTGCCACTTTAGTTAAGCATAAATAATAAATAGCAAGTAGGTATTCCTGTAAATCGACTACACTTGTGTACACAGAGATAAGCGGGCATTACTTCAGTTGGTTGTAATAAACATTTTCTGGCCTGATGCAAAGACTAAAATGCTATCTGTTCACTTATGCATTGGAAATACGCAAAAGGATTTATTTACTTATTTTTTTACTTTTAAGTGAGGGATTTTGAAAAGCAGATGGGGAGGCCAGTGCTGAGTTGGGCGACTTTATCTGGTGACGGTAAGTTGTCACTCTTCCCATTCCTGATACAGCAGGTCACATGAATCTTTAATAAGGACTCTGGTAGGAAACAGAACTTTCCCATTTGCTTTGGAGGTAAACTGTTTCCAACTACTCTTACACGATTTCTACAAAATCATAAATAATAGCTCACGGTAGCTGTATATGTCACTTCTATAGTCTGAGCTTACAGACATGTAGATAAACATATGCTGACTGTATGTAAATCCATCCAGTTTCCAAAGACACGCAGGCATGACCGCTTCCATATTTAAGCTGTTTGAGAGCAACAGCAGGGTTATTTACCAGCTTTGTTTCTAAGCCGTTTTCTAAGAAGTTCCCTTTCGTTATTGTCACAGCTTAAATCATCTTCTTACATGTGTAGCGAGGATCAGGTTGCCACCGGTGGATTTTATGATACAACTGTGTGCATTTATGTCTGCAAATTCTGTGTCAGAATCTCAGGCAGCAGTATACAAAGTAAGATGACAGGTGTTTTGTTGTGGGAATGCTGAGGATTAGCTCCACTCACATATGCTGAGCACATATTAAGATAGCTGAAACTTAAAGCCTGAAGGTTCAGAAGTGTACTGGGTGTTTTGGGTTTGGTCACTAATAGAGGCAAGAGCCTGTGTGGCCTTATTCTTGCACATTTTTAAGTTAAGCCAAATATATAGACTAATATGTCATTCTGACCTGAGCGTGATCAATGACGTGCAAGAGAATTACAAATAAAATTGGATTTATTTTTGTTGCTATTGATGTTTTCCCCATTGTTCCAAAACACATGAAGCATAATTAAGCAGTGGTGTGTAGGTTAATAGTTTTTAAAGTCTTACAATCTCACTGTAAGAAGTGTGAACCGAGGCCTAATTTACTCCCAAGTCATGCTGCAAACCTGTACTAAAAGAAACACATTACACATTTTCATTACTATTAGTGACATTTGAGCTCACTGCACAGTCCGACAGTGTTTGAGTGTTATTTTGAACGTCGTCGTACACACACACATGCACCCACGCACTTTGGGATGCTGCCTCTGCTTCAAATATAAATAATTAATGACCTCTAAGAGCAAAAGGGCTTAGAAAATGATTTTGACTGCTGTTTTCTTTTATTATTGTTCCTAGATAGAAATAAGGATGGCTTCAAATCTGTATCAGGTGAAAGCTTTACAAAATGTTCCAACTGGAAATCAGCCAAAATACGCCTGATCAGTCCAGCTTTAACAAACAGCATAAAATAGTGTCATAAAAGTGATAGCATGCGCTTTCTAGGCTTTTTTATTTGAACACAAAAGAATGAGGAAACCTTTTCAGTAAAAGTCAAACATTTAGGCTATTAAAGTTTCATTATTAGCTTCCTATTTGTATCAGCAACTTTGGTCTTTAAGGGTTGATGGGTTATTGTATTCATCATTTAGGATCGCCTCTGACCTTAGCATGTTTTCTAATGTGTTATTTCAAAGCCTACATGTAATGCAAGTTATTCTGTACCAACATTAAGTCTGAAAAGTCTTGTTTGCAGTGTGGCGTTTCTGCTTGCATAGTAATTAACATAATTTTAGCATTGTGGGAAATATAACGTCACTGATTCTAAAGCCTAAACCATGCAGTATACACATGTCCAAAGAAAGCATATTTTTGATTCATTTTTGAAATCTGTTACTCATTTCTCTACTCACTGAATCATTCAAAATAATCAAACATCCACTGCAGGGACTACAGACTTCACTGTAACATGAAGTGGTGAAATGGGGCCTTTTTTTGTTCATACTTTTGCACTGTATGTTTCCTTTTATCCCTGCTTCTGCCAGAGAGGTTGCATGCAGTTCAACCGTGATGCTGCGATTATTCAAGGTATTCTGCCGGATCATTTCCATACTTAATACAGTGTCCCTGTTTTCTCCCTTTTACTGTAAACTGAAAGGCTTTGTGCCTGTGGAAACCTTTTTGAATCCTCCATAGCTTTAATAGCTTCTCGGAATAATGGATGGCCTGTACATGAAAAGCACTGATTTTCTTACAAAGAGAAAACCCAAAGTTGAGGTCTTTTTCAGAGAGCTTGTGTCACAGGAAAGGATTACAATAGAACCTCGGGGACGTAAAACAGCCCCTTACACACAGATAACAATGAAAAGACATGTCAGAGTAATGAAAAAAGTGTCACAACATGCAAATAGGTTTTCGCCTTCAGTCTTATTTTTGTACTCAAGTACACCTCATTCCATATCTCCTATTGATGATTGTCTTTTCTGTCAACCCATCAATACTTTCATACTGCATTTCTCATCTTTGGTGTCGGCTCACGGAGCTGAAGATGTCTCTCAAAGCCAGTTGGATGGCTGTGCAAAACGCTCGTCTCATCTGCTCGGCTCAAGGTTGCTCACAAAAAAAGCGGCGGGGCCATCGAAGTCGATCAAAACACAAGGCGTTCAAAGCACCTTTCATTGTTTCTCCTTGTCGTCAATCCACAGTCCTCTTATTAACAACTTCCCCGAGCCTCTGGACTTTTACATTATCGAGACCAATCACGTGTGTCTACTCTTTGGTTGGGAGGAAAATGGAGGAAAATATTTCTAAAAACGCATCGAAACTCCACAGATTTTCTGTAGGCCAATAGGATGGGAGACAGAAATGGTTTTCTCAGTTCTGGAACTCAAGACATTACCGTAAATTATGCAACATGATAGTAGTTTATTATATCAGTGTATGCGTGCACATGTGTGGGTATGTGCAATTAGCTGTGTCTGCATTAGTAGCTGGAAATGGCTGGCTTTGGTGTAGAAACGCCATACCTTCTTTTGTAAGAAACTCCTCGAGGAGCAGTCGTGGAAATCTGATGATGGTGCTGCAGTGTTTGATTTTCCATCTTTGATAGCTACACCATATCTCATTTCGCCTCATCACACAGAGGGAAAATGCGCTGCTTTGCAAAAGGATGGAAAGCAGAAGCACGTAGTCTGCTGCGTGTGCACACAGAAAGGCTAAAACCAAATCCAGCTGGCCATTTTGACACCATCTATAGCTGATTCTCTCTCTGTTAATCAGTTCTTCATTTCAGTTTTGGCTGGTTTTATGTGATATGCAACCAAAAAGAAAGGAGCAACCAGGCCACAGCATTTTCGAGGGAGATATCTCACAAACTGCTGAAGAATAGACTGACAGGATAAAGCAGGGTGGTGACCTGTGTTTGAAGACGTGTTGCAGACCCTTAATCCGTAGAAAGGATCTCGTCAGCGGGGTGATGTGATGCCAGGGGCCTGCTGGGCTGGCTGTGGAGACGGCCAAGGCCTGGAAGGCACTCTGGCTGGTGTGACAGTATGGCCAGAGAGGCTACCATCTGCTGGGGAGAGATGTGTGTTTCCACACACACGGCCCCCTTTGGCAACAGCAGTTTGCTGGGGCTTCTCAAGGACCAGAGAGGAGCATAACCAGCTGAGATAAGCAGTGATGAGGCCACAGGGTGACCCTGCTAAACATGCAAATTGAACTGTGCCCAGCAGAGCTGAATGATTAGGTTTTTCATGTACACGTGGGGCATATCAGCTCATGAGCACCGGATGATGACCTTCCATGTGGACATGTGCTTACAATATTTAACAGTTTTAGCAATCACAGGAGCAACCCAACAAACTGTACATTTATACACATCAACGGTGCCTCCCTGGCATGCACAAACATTCCTTTTTGAGAATGTTTGAGTTTGAAAGAAAACTTATCCCTAAAAAAATCTACACACAAACTTCAGCAAACTTTATTGTTCTTGTGTAGATAAGCAAAACATGTTTTTAAAACAATGCTGCAGAGTCCTGACTTGAATCTAATCACAAACCTTAAATGTGACAAACGTAAACAACGACATCTCAGCGTGCAGGCTTTATGTGCACTTTTCATACCTTTCCTTCTATGCTTCATGGTTTTTGTGGCTATTTAAAAATGTCAATGTCTATTAAAGAATTACAAGATGTCCAGACATATGAAATCTATTGTTACAATGTTCAAGATTATTTTTAAAAACTTTACTGAACTCAAGTCAGTTATAAATTACATTTTAAATTCAAGATTAAAGTTAATATTGTCACACATGGGGTTTATACATTTGACAGCGCTTTGTTAATACTTCAAAAACCAATATAAGAAAGGCAAATGTTGAAAATTAAATAAAAGACACCCTGGTGACGTGAATGTCTGTTCAATTACAGTTTTCTTTTTTCTCCAACTAATCTAAACCAGCAGAACATCCAAACCAAATTCCAGGATGTTTACATTTGGCAGTAAGGATAGAAAAAAAATTTGATTTTGAGATATAGATCAATCACTCATACATTTATTTTTCTAAGTTCAGCTTCTTTATACAAATTTACCTTACAAACAAAAGCATGTGGATTAGAAATGACCACATTTTACAATATTAAGGGAAAATTTATGCAACATATTCCAGCTAGTTCACAGCTGACAAACAGAGAATTCATAAGGAAAAAGATGTAAAAAGTTGGAACCTGACAAAAGTCCCCCACTGTGCTATAAAAGCATCAGCAAACAATAGAGAAACTATAGTTAAAAACACAAGTAAAAAACCAGTCCATCTGTATTTAGAGAAGCCCTCCTCCCACCCAATACAATAAGACCACCTCACTGAGGTTGTAAAAGGTGCGTTGTTCAGCACCTAAAGACCCAAGTGCTGCAGAATGATTCAGATGGAAGAAGCTGTGCTGATGTTTGGATCTACGTGATTATACCTTAAAGACCATTATCTGGCCTGATGTGTCTGTGTTTAATTTAGCCTCTTTTGTTGTGTGGGTGGCAATTGAACTATTGCTGTCATTAACATTATATTGTCTGTCTTTGTTTTCTTTTCTTTAGTGACACATTTGATCCAGTGACCCTGTGCTTAGTGCTGTCTCTTTTCTGAAGAAAGCCATAAAAAAAGCCATCGCTGCCTAAAACAATATAAACCTCTTTACATCCTATAAGCTAAGTGCCTCTATGATGGAGCCACAAATGGAGCGATTGTTGTCATTAACTTGTGGAGCTTTACTTTTTCTTGCTTCTGTGGGTTCTGTCTTCTCAAACCCCAGTAAGTCATATCAGATGACTGCTCAAACTGAACCTGCTTTTCTTCAAGGTTTTTCCAGGTAGGAAAATTGTTCCTCTCCACTGTCACCACATGCTTGCTAAGGAGGAAGTGCTGCTGACAAGTTGACATCCTCTTTCATAAAACACTCAAAGTCAAGAGTCAGATGGCTTGTCAATGTCTCTGCATTTTCTGAAAGGGAACTGCATAGGTAGGGGGCTCAAATCAAACAGTCACTATTACAGCTCTGAGCTTCCAAGCAAGGCTCTTTGTCAGTAGCAACTGATTCATGTACAGATTAGCCAGCTCTAAAGCATGAAGGTATGATGCAGAATGTGCGACTAGCTTATCTGAGGAATTAAGGCATAAATACACAATGGGTTTTGTTCAATTTTGGCTCCAAATGATCACAAAAGAATTTTGGCTACTCACATCTTCTGTTGTGAGAGTATTCATTTTTCTTGTAACATCTTCCAACCACTGAGGCACACGATGCCTCTAACTGATCAACTCTAAGTTAACTCGATGCGGCTCTAGTGTGCACCTGTTTTGGTTTCATAGTGCCGGCTTGATTTTTAAAAACTCTTGTGTGGGCTACATAGCTGACCTGTTTAGCCACAGTCAGAGATAGTTAAAGGTTTTATGACACAGTGGTTTTATAAAAGAGGCAGACCACTTGCTGTATTCATCTGTTCTTCCTTAGAGTGTTTTTTTAAAACTTGCATTACAAAACCAGATGACTGTGAGCTATATTACATTTACACTTACAGTTAAACATGAGTGGATTTCAATCTGATTAAACAGAGCACTGCAAAAAGATAAAATATTACCAAGTTTTTTTTGTCTAGTTTCCAGTACAAATATCTTATTACACTTGTGTTAAGACAAAACTAGCTTAGAAGTAGCTTCTCAACAAATATAAGAGCTTGTTTTAAGTCAATAAAATTCCAGCATTATTGAAAAAGGACTAGTTTCATCTGCAGATTCTTTTTATCTTATAACATGTGGAAAAATGTCTTGTTTTCTACATTTTTTTACTTGTTTGGAGAAAGTTATGCTTCGCAGGACAGGATTTCATTGGAATACAGCGAATTGATTTGAAAAATATCACAATGCTATATATTTAGAGATGAGTTGGACTTGTTTGTCTTTCACTTCTTTAAGGGGCTTTGAGCTGAGATCTGATGTAATGTGGCTCTCTATGAATAAACATATTTGAAATAAATAATAAGTTTATATTTAGATATAATTCTACACTTATTTCTGCGCTGCTCTGACATCTGACAGCTCATCAGCCTAAAAAAGTCATCCAGAGATCTATCAGGACATGTTAAATCCACCTCCTGTTACTTAGTGATGCCAAAAATTCCCCTTTTTTGACAGCTCTTCGTTTGTTTGTGTCTAATAGGTAGCCCACCTGACATATAAGTAGTATAAGAGTCTGTTTTCTTAATGACGTTTGTGGAGCTCAGTGCATTTTCACTTTGACATCAAAAACTACTTTCCAGAGAGGTTTCTGTATGCATTATGCCATCTCACTACACCCCTAAGTGACTGTCTACTCAGCTCTCAGTATCAACAAAAGTAACGATTCATCGATGTGGAGAAGATTTCCCCAATTTATGTTTTCTTTTTACTGATCCTTAATTTCCTTCGACACGTATCAATTAATTGTGTCATTTCAGCATCGCCTTCCCTCCTATCTCAGCTCACTTTAGGTTGCTTCCCTCTCTGCTTTCCTTTGAGATAAGTAATGACTTATTGATTTGGAAATACATAGGACACAATATATTGCAGCTTGTTAATTCATCTCTCCGCCTCCTGCAGCACGTTTTCGACATTTAGTTTGACTTTTTGTGCTGAACTGCTCAGCAAAACTAAAGTTGCAGAGTGATTTGACGCTTTTAGATCGTGCAAGGTTAACATCACAATGATCAATCAGGAACGCATGTACCTTGATTTTGTAGTTATGTAATCCAGGGAGACATAAGGGAGCCAATATTATATTAATGAAGCCAAATGCTAGCAGCCTGTATGAAAGGGATCCTTGTTTTTCCTTAAAGCGGCACATGAAAAAAAATCAGTGCCTGCTTATCCTGCTAGACTCTTAGTCAATCAGAATAATGCATATCGGGCCTGTTTAATGTTTAACAATTTCAACGCTCCAACAGCTTTATTCAGATCTGTCAAATCAGCAAGTGCATATTCAAAAGTCATATATATATTTCAAGTTGCTGCGATTTTTTGATGATATTCAACAGGATGCCGTACGAGTGCCATTTTCAGCTCCAGATGTGGGATATTTATTGCAGCGATTGCCAACAGTCAGCACGCTCTGACTTATTTGCTCCCATGTGACACCTGACATCTTCTCTTTGATATAAGCCGCTCAGTTCTTAAGTCCTCGGCTGTGCGGGCACTTTCACAATACTGAGAGGGAGTTTATCTGTGGGTGGGGTGAGGGGGTGAGGAGGGTGTTGGGAATGATTTGTGAGGGATTTGATTTTCATCCGTCTCACTATATGGCTGCATAAATAAAAGCCTGCAAACAGGCTGAGCACAGAGGCGACCTGATGATGGAGCTGTAGCATAATGTCTGCGGTGACTGGAGAAAATGGTGTGAAACTTCAATTTGTGAGCTTGTCTGCTGAGTTGCGATTTAAATAAGCTCATCTGGGTGCGTGAGATTCTCTCTAGAAAGTTAAGATGCTGAACAAAACACGTCTGTTGCCTAAAGGTTCCAGCTTTAATGATATTTTCTTTGTAGGGTTTCTAGAAATTAATGCATCTCTCGATTCATCTTTTACACAATGGGAAATAAACGCCTAGTCACACACACTTTTCTCTCAAGCTTAAAGTGCCTTGTATCTCTAAACCTTTTCTCATTTTGACAAAATATTTTATTAGGATTTTATTGCAAATGCGTAACCGTAAAGCGGAAGCAAAACATGTTTTTGTTTTAGTTTTAAAGTAATAAAATGACACATCTGTATTCTCTCCCTCAGAGTCAATATTGTCTAGGACCACCTGTCTTTGTGACTATAAGTTTTTAGGGTAAGTTTATAAAAGTTTTCCACCTCTACAGAAATAAATTTTTGCCAATTCTTCATTGAAAAATAGCAGATATTTGGATTGGATGTAGTGCCTGTGTAAATAGTAATTTTCAAGTCTTCTCAATTAGATTCAAGTTTAAAAGACCATTTTGTTGTTGCTCTGGCTGCTTGATTAGGTTCGCTTTCCTGCTGGTGGCGTGAATCTCTTACACTCTAGTTTTTTAGAGCCTCCAAAAGGTTTTCCTTAATGCCTGTCCCTGAGTTTCATTAATCTTCCCATCTGCTCTGACCAGCTTCCTTGTCCCTGTTGAAGAACAACATCCCCACAGCATGATGCAGCCATGACTAATGATTGCTAACACACCTTTGAGGCCTTCACAGAGCAGCTGTATTTACACAGAGTATAAATTACACACAGGTGGACTCTGTTTACTAATTAGAAAGCTGCTGAAGGCTATTAATAAAAATGCAAACCACATTTTCAAATATACAATTGCTTGAAAACCACATGCATCATACTCTGCCGATCTATCACGTAGAATCCCAAATAAAATACACCAATTCTTTTTGTTTTGTGGCGGAATAGTTATAGACGTATCGCTACTTTTGCAATGCGGTGTTATAGCTCAAAAGCTGATTACTTTGTGTGACTCTTTGTAAAATTGTGTGCGGTTTGCATGGCAAAAGTTTTATGGTTGTTAGCATGAAGTGCCAGGCTCAAGACAGGTAATCCATAAACTGTCACAATAATAAACAGCTACTTCTCAAGAAACAATGGTTGTTTTGGTAATGAGCGATAGGCAAGATCTTCTGCTGCTGATGTCATTCAGGTAGGGAAAAATAACATTTTTTTCTGATAATGACCAAACAGCCGCAAATGACCTTAGACCTCCTGTTTTCCAGTAAACTGTCACTTCAATCAGTGAATTTAATTAACAGGTTCATGCTTGTTGTGCTTTTCCATTCTGTTCGACAATTCACCAGTAAGTAAAGAAGTAATGGACACATGTATCTGAAAGGAGATTTTTTACAAGAAGAAGTGCTGAAAAAAGTGTGAATGGAATAAAATACAATGAAAAAATGGATATGTTACAGAAGTCACATTGAGGTGCCCTTTTTACCTTACATTTGGTGAGGTAATTGTATACAATTTTCTCCAGCAAGATTATACATCTTACCTAATTTTTCCCCTACCTTTGTTGTTAGGTTACCTTTCTGTAAAACACTATACTGTAAGAGTCTGGTTTTGCAGAAAGATCACTGGTTTTTCTGTTTTTGTTGATTTTTGTAGAAAAAGGAAATAACACACATACTTATTTTTTTAAACAATTATTTTCTAGCTCCCCAGCTACAAGAATTTCTACCAGAACTTCTAAGTTAAGGTAATTCATAAAATTTGGAATGTTAAATTGTACCGTTGTACAATTTCCTACTTAGTACGAAATTAAAAACTATTTTTCTATTATTTTACCCTGCAGACATACCGGAGAGATAATAGTCTACATTCCACTCTCTCTGCAGAAGCCTTGACTAAACCCATGACTTCCAGATATTAGATCTAATATGATCTCTGTCCAGAGTTCCTAAAAATTCTTCCTCAATTCTTAATTTGTTCACATCTACAAAGTACAAACAATTTGTGGTGTCTTAATACTTTTGCACAGCGCCTTTGCACATACAACCCCCCCCAAAAAACAAACGGATAAATATATGGCTTTAAAATAAAAATATTCAACCAACAAGCTACTTCAGTGAAATTTTAATTTGAGTACTAGCAAAGAGTGCTGTCTGATGGTAAATCATATAAACAATGATATTTAAATCATGATCTTATAGCTAAATTGCACAAACTTTACTCTATGTTGATCGCTTTTGCAACTACTACATAGACATGACTGACTTATAGCATCACTTTTCAGCATTGTTTGATGTCCAAATCTGCAGCAACAACCCATTTTGCTTAAGGGCTTAGTCATACTTTCAACATTGAATATTCCTAAAGGCGACCATGCTTTCCTACCTCGCACTACAATGGTGGTGGACTTCTTGGCCGGATTTCCCACGTTGTTGCTGGCCACGCAGCTGTAAACCCCGGCTTCGTCCGAGGTGATGGCGGGTAGCGTGAGCGTGCCCCCCTTCACTACGCTTCTCTGCGGCAGGCTGTCGTTGCTGCTGACCCAGGTGAGGATGGGGGAAGGCTCCCCTCCTGTGGTGATGCAGACCAGCGACACGGTCTGACCAGGATTAACCACAATTGGATCCTCCACCAGAAGTTTGATAGATGGAGAAGCTGCAGAAAAAGTACAGTCTCATGTGTACCGGTAGCAAAGATTTTATGGAAAGATTTTATTTTATTTAATGTTTTTTTAAAAGGCTATAAATCAAAGATGCACCAAGAAATTAGACAACGTTCAAGTTCAAATATATGTAATATTTTTCTGATCAGTATTTTACAATGCCAAAAATGTTCAATGAGTCATTCAAACGGTGGGAAAGTGAGAGAAAGCAAGACTTTTACAAGATAAAAGATATATATATATATGCATATATATATATATATATATATATATATATA
>CAEFZY010054074.1:0-38778 GCA_903066815.1 Brachyrhaphis roseni | reverse complement strand
CTCAGGAGGAAGATGAAGACGGCTCTCACCGGTATGTTTTTTTTAACCAGCCCTGTTAGTGCTGTGCTACCGTGTTGCTGATGTGTTACTGCCGCATCACAGGCTCTGTTTGGAAAGAAAAGCTAAGGTATATTACTAAAACTTTGAAAACTCTTTCTGTGTACCGTCTGTATGTAGGCACATGCGGCTTATAGGCAGGTGCGGCTTATGTATGTACAAATGGTTTTCCGTTACAGATGTACTGTGTGCGGCTTATAATCAGGTGCGCTCTATAGTCCGGAAAATACGGTACTTCTTTGGAAGTTTGGTGGTAACACTTTACTTGACGGGTTGTGAATAAGACTGTCATGAACACTGTCACAAACATGACATAACGCCTGTCATGAACATGAGTAAGTCTTCTTGAATATTTATGACTGTTGTCATAAAATGTCATTCAGTAAATCATGACACTTTTAATACAAAGTTGACATTATTCAAAATGTCTTTGTTATGACAACTTGTCATTTACCAAGAAATCATGATCTGACAAAAATTTGTTATAGAAGTATTACTGATGAAACTTTAAAAAATATGTAGCTTTATGTTGTTAAAGGTAAAGTTTAATCAATAATACTTTTATTACAAATTTATGTCAAATCATATTTTCTTGGTTAATGTCAAGTTATCATACATTAAAATTCTCATATTGCCAAATTTTTGCTGGTGTTTCTGAAGTTGTTTGATATTTCTAAAGGCAAAGTTTTAGATATAGATATCTGTATTTCTGTCTATATTTACACACACAACTGACACAAAGGAAAACTGGTGTTCTTAAAGAAATTCATGAGTTGAGCTACAATATAATGGTAGAGAATAGAACAAAAACATGTAAAACGTGCATGCACATTTGTAGAAGAGGGAGTTTGCCTCAGAAGTCAAAATCAATTTCTTATGTATAAGACTTAAATGATAGTGTACTGCTGCAAGTTTGAACTACTGTTTTAAATCAGAAAATACTAGTGATGTCAAGAAGAGTGGAAAATACTAGAAAGCCCAAGTAACCTCAAACAAGAGTAAAACATTTTTGCAAATTTGAGGAAGTTCTTTTGAATTTTTGAAGTTTCCATCAACCTTTTCTAATGCAATGCTTCGAAATAAAATGCACATACACAAACTGTTGATGGAAACACGGCTTATGGCTAGTGTGATAAATCTGCGGCATTCAGATGGTAGAGGTAGAATTAGGAGTAAACAGCATGAAAACACTGATCCATTTTGCCTCTGATTTAGGCTTCTGATAGTGGGGTAATGATTTGTGGGGTTTCTATTTGGCACACCTTAGACCCTTAAATACTAACTGGGTGTCTTTTAAACACCACAGGCTACTTTAATTAGTGTACCAAACACTCCTAATAATTAGTATATCCATCCCAAATCCACTGACACAGGAATGCAACAATCAGTATGGATATACTGGGTTTGGGAAAATGTGGAGAAAAAAAAGGCAGAAACTCCTTGCTACCAGAGGCAGTGACTAATAGAGTGGCCTGTAGGTGTATGTCAATACCAGAATATTTATGGCTTGTTGTACTTTAAAGACTGTATATCTAGGTTGCAACCACATCATTTGATTGTACTCCCCCATATGCATAGTGTGCAGGCACAAATTTGCACACACATTTGTCCTGAAGCCAAATTTAGCCTAGCTTTCTGCACACTCTTGATCAAACAAACCAGCTTAGAAGAGGCAGCAAACATGAAATAACAAAACATAATCTCTTTCTATTGTTCCTTAAATCCATTTCAGCTTTTGTCTTCCTGTCCCCAAGCTTTATCAAAACCCTGCATAGTTTCAATGAGTAAATGGCATGTGGGTGTCCGTATGGTCGCATATAACAATTAAAACATAATAAAAGAGTTGAATGGGGAAGTGAGAAGGGTGATGGGGGAAGCAAAGGTGTTAGAAGGGACGGTAAATTATTGTGTAGCACCTTCTGTTTTATAATAGTGGATCTGAACACAGGGTATGCAGCCAACCACTGGGGAAAGAGCTGTAAACACAGCAAGGCAAGAAAGTCCACGGTGAAGGGTGTTAAGACAGTGGGGCAGTTGAGGTGAAATTTAAAATAAGAAATAGCATGAAAAGGACCTGAGATTAGAGACAAATTTCAAAGCTAACAAAAACAGATGGAAGGCTGATGGGACATGAGCAACGACGAAAAAGAAAAGAGATTGACAAGAAAATAAGAGAGTCTCAGAGGTATAGAAATAGAACCACTCTTAGATAATGGGTCTAATCTAGCCTTCTTTTATGAACCCTTTTAAAAAAGTCTTTTCACAACGCTTCTGTTTTTGATTTTTACCCTTGCATTATCCTGTCATCACTCAAATACCTCAACAACGCTTCTGTTTTTGATTTTTACCCTTGCATTATCCTGTCATCACTCAAATACCTCAACTTCTATGTTGCTTGTTGTTTTCATCTGTACCTTCACACTACTTTTGTCTAAACTTCTTTGTTTCATTCCCTCTTCTCCACTCTGGCTCATCTTCAATCCACTGATCCGGATCCTTTTCCTTTGTTCTCCCCTGTATCCCCAAATGCTTTTTTCTCCCTCTTCTACCCTTATTTTTCCTTTTGCACCTGTCTCTCAGGTTGCTGTCTACTTATTCCTGTTTCCGTGCGTACCTTGTTTCCTGCTAACTTTCTCATCTTTTTCCTATCGCTCCTCTCTGTGCTCAGCTTGGTGCTTTGTTTCTTCCTCTGCCAGCTCCCATGACCCAGTCCTCATTTACTCTATTCACTTCACTGTTCTTTCTTTACTTCTTTGTCTGTCTTCTAATTCCGTGACTCTACATACAGTGCACCCAGAAGCTTTTATGCCTTTTTCTATCTAGCTTTGCCTCCCTTCCTAATCTCTCATCTGAATCAGCTATCTCATTCTTTACCACCATGTCCCTCGTGCTTTGCTTTCCCCTTCCGCTCCATTGTCTTCACACTAGCACTATGCTTTTTGTTAGCTCATATTTTACCTCCTCGCCTCCGATGTTGTCTTCTCACACATCAATTTCTCACATTCTCTGGCGTGCAATCTCTCTTTTCTCACTCTAGGGCACTCTTACACTTTTCTCGTTCCATTTAAGCTACCCTTCATTTGGCAGCTCCCTGGTGGATACATTCAAGGCAGACACATACATAAATGTTTAACCCTCTTAACTCATGCCATTACATCACAGGACACCTTTTGTAATTGCTGGAGATTTTTAGTTTTTGGAGCTATGCCTTCGTGGCAATTGCCTAAAATGAAAATGCACACTAAAAGTATTGGCAGGAAAAGCTCATCACATTACAGTGATGGCTGACTGACACGCCATTCACTCTTGATAGCTGCAAATAGATAATGCTGGCTCTTAGTAATTAACACAGAATTATTTACTGTCAGACTATTAAATAAATGAAAATCATGGTGTCATGGGGTAATATTCAGTTCTTGAAGATTTTAGGTGATCCAAATCCAAATCTCTAACCCCATGAGTCAGACCAGAAGGCTGACTCATATGATGATGTCTCCTGATATAAGACTAGCTGCTGGCTTCTCCTTTTGAGCTGCTTCTGTTCTGTCTCTCTTTCTGTTTTCCAGTTTTCAAAATATCCTCTGCTTCTGAAAACAAAACCCTCCAGGCTATCAACCAAAATACTAAATATGGCAAGGTTAGATGAAAAGATTTGGGACTGTGCAGCAAGGCAGTCCAATGCGATTTCTCTAGTAAATGGGAGTAAACATGTGCTTAAAGTATTTGCAGATTTTGCACATTTGCCTTATAGGACCACCAATGTTTATTTCCTACAAGCAGCACTTTGCAGAACAAGCGAGATCGGTGCATTTTTAAAAATACAAAGTAAGCAGATTTATTATCTTTTATTTTAACATGCTGGTAATGTGGCCAGTAACTCCAGTGCTCATACAAGACATTGAAAAAAGTCCCATTTAACTACACAACCTTGCGCCATGACAGTTGATTTGTCGCAATGAGAACACAATTGTTTTTCAAAAGCATTAATACCCCTTGAACACCTCTTCTGTCAAAGCTTTAAAGAACCAACATTTCACATAGAACCACCATCTGTTGCATTTAAAATGTCACTCTTTTAGTGTAACTCCATCTCTTTTATACGTCTAGACATTAAATTGTTTGTGTCCAGACCTCCCTTGGTCTGGCTAGGTGTTTAGAGACATTGTGCTGCTAAAAGGTAAAACTATGAGACAGCTTAGCTTACAGTTACCCACAAGTTTTCTTCCAATATTTTTCTCTTTTTTTTATCTCCATCCATATTCCCATAAACTGTTACACCTTCCACAAGCCATTTGGAACCATGCTTTGATCCTCACATCGTTTACCTATACAAGGTTTGTATAGGGTGATGTTCAGTCTTAATTTACTGCCACACATAGCATTTATTAGGTGGACCAAAAAGTTCAGGTTTTTCTTGTTTTCAGTCACATTCCCACTCGACCTCCTCCAGAACTGTGCACAGGATAAAAATTTCACACATGGTCCACTCAACTCCTCCTGGTGTTCCAGGAGTGCTGAATTAGTTTAGGCCTTTAATTTTTCACTACCTCCCTTCCTCTGTTCCTTTTGTTCTATTTTTCACCTTCCCTCAGCCTTCTTTCCTTCACAGCCGTTGTTCATCTCCTCATTTCTCCCTCTGCTGTACACTATTCCCTCCTGATTAGCTCTTCTGGTTCTTTGGTCACTTCCACCTCTCCCTTTGCAATTAAGCTCTCCATTGTTCCCCATTCTGTTATTTTCTGTGATGTTACCCATTATCCCTGCCATTCAAGAACGTGCATGTCACACAGCAGTGCACTATTTATGAAAGTAATAATCGATGCTGCTTGTCTATGGATCAATTTTAAAGTTTTTGAACAATGGGAGTCTGGAGTAGAATTATGATGTGTCTCACGTCGATGACGTAAAATTCGAATAAAATGCAACCTGACCATTCAGATTGGAGAAGTTTAGAAAACTATTGGTTACATATCTGATTTAGTAGCACAAATAGAAGTGACACAAATGTGAATTTTTTGGGGGAGGGTGAAAATATCGGAATTGTTCTGTTCAGATTGCCGTGAAAAAGTTGGATGTGGGTTATATATGGGCAAAAAAATGATTTGGGTAACATTTGCCTGCTGTGTGAATGTAGCCTGAGTTGTTCAGATAATAAGCTTAGAGAAATGTGTGGAGGCCACTGTACCATAGAAAAGAGTCAGAAAAGTGTGGCTTAGTTGTAATAGCATCATTACAAGTTTTAGGAAACCGTATCTACACTTCTTTAGTCTTTGATATCATTCAGCTGCAGTTTCAACAGATTTTTGTCAGGAAATGTCCAAGCTTTTTGAGAGTTATATTCTTGAAGTTCTAAAGGACAGATACAAACACTGACTTTGGTTGGGTGAATGAGTGGATGAACTTATACAAACATTTTCTTTTTCCATACTTATCAAGCCCTGGAAAATAATCACATCAAATTTCATACTTTTTTGCAATTTTTCCAGGCTGCATAGGGATCCTGTTCTCTTCTCCAATATGACTCCCTCAAGATAAGCTCCTGATTTCCAATCTGAAACTGCAGCAGGCAAGAGCTATAAAACAGCTGAATGACTTCCATACAAAATATATGGATGGGTGCATTAGACATGCTTGGAAAAAAAAGATAATACGATCGTAAAAATAGCGTGGCAGGAATTAAATTGAGCACTGGACCCCCTAACTATCTTTGAAAATTAGTTTGTCCAAATTTAAAAAAAACATTAATCAAAGTTATGCAACATAATTAAGTCCTATTCATAGAACATCTTTGCTATGGTTTCATACTTCTCTCTGAACTTAACTAAAACTTATGCAGACTAAAAATGTGGAAACAGCATTTTCTTCCTCTTTTGAAAAGGAACAGTTGAAATGAAAAAATAATGTGGAACCTAATGAAAATATTTCAAGGGGAAACGCACAAATAAGGAGTGATTAAATTTCACTTTTATGTTCCTTCTGTAGCACACTGAACTTATTAGGGACTTCATTAATCATCTTTGAACTTTTGCAAAGAAGCAGTGTTGCAAAGAAGACATGTCTTCCATTAGTTTAGAGCTGTTAGGGATTTGAACAAAATGACTAATGGACTGTCAATTCTAAGAGTCGGTGTGGCCAAAATACAACTTGCTTTTTACTTTTTTTCAAAAATTTTCTAAAGAAGATAATGCTTTCGTGAGCCATCTGGAGTCTGTCCAAGACAGCAACATTTTCTAAATGTAAAGCTAACTGTGAAATGTGCTATGAATGCTTAAAATAATTCAGATGGAGATGTGGAGGGGGCTTCACTCAAGCGATAAACATTTTAAATGGTGATGTTACCGTCTGCTGTCAGACATCTTCAGAGCCAGCAAGATGCAAATCTATCAGGCAAAGTGTGGTTGGAGGAGAGAAATGCATCACCTGAGGTCATGTTTGATCTGATACTTTTTTGCAGATCATTAAGCTAATGAGCTTGTGTTTTGCGCTAATATATTTTTTTATTTTTTAATCTATTAAGTATTTGATAGCTTCATAATCACATACCATACAAGCTCAGCCAGTAGATGAGACTTGAACTAAAGTCACAGGGCACTTTATTAGTATTAGATACACCCTGCAATAGTAAAATGTTACTAAGTCACATTTAAACCATTTATATACATTCACTGAGGTCCTACCATGTGATTGGTCGATTTGCTATTTGTGCTAACAAGCAATTGAACAGGTGTAAAAAAAAATGTGGCCAACATCTCTAAAAAAGCCTGACAGTTTCTTAATGGCCATCAAGTTAGACAGCAATTACAGTAACATATCCAAGCTGTGGATTTCTGATAGCAAAATGTTTTCACCTGGGACAGTGAAACGGAACATCCTGGGAAAATCTAAGGATTTCAAACAGTAGATTATTGAATTAATCTTTAATAATCAGTGAAACAACTCCTGGAAATGGGGCAGAAGCTTCAGATTCCTGCACCCAAATTGTCAAAGATAATTGTTTCAAACTCTGTGCTACAGCAGCATCTCTGACAGGCAGGAGGAAAATTCACAAGGTACTGTCAATATATATTTCAACATTTCCTTGAAATTATTCAGTTTTCACTTTACAAACAGCAATTGTCTTTTCCACTTGAATTGCAACAGACTCTCATTTTAAATACACAAGACAAATCCTTCAGAACAAAATGTGGACATTTGCTTTAACATGCACATCTCACAGTTCAGAGACTGATAAGTATTAAATTATTTCAGTCATCTTCAAGTCAATTACACAATGTTTTTACCTGCTTTTCACATGTAGACAGGCATTTCTCTGCAATAAAGCTCATCATCAACTAATCAAGATTAAGTTTGATTAGTTGTCTGGTCTATGAGTAGATCATTTCTCACAGATTAAATTGTTTGATTTTTTTTTATTATTATTATTTGTTTGCCTTTCAATAATATCTGAGACTGTACATTAACCTTACACTTCAACTATTTGACAAGTTCTCTGTCAAACTTGTGTTTAGTAACATCCAACTTCTTTTCAATTTGAAAAGATGAGAAATGCTTGGTTTTTCCCACACGTAGCAATTTGCATGTAGGCCAGGATTTTCATTTTAGTCTCATCTGACCACAGCACCTTCCTCCAAATGTTTAAAGCATTATGGTTTGTTGCAAAATGCAATTCTTAGGGATTTCTTCCAATGTTTTCTTTTTATATTTTTCTCGATTCTCTTCTGTAATGAATTATTTGCTTAATATTTAAACTGTTCAACTGTTTTCTATTTTCTCTCAGTTATTTTTCTCTTCAGAAGCTACACCTGATCTGACCTTCGTTTGGCTGCAGAGTACATAATAAAAATCTTAAATTACACACAGTTGGAGAGTACTTACTCACAAAGCTACTTCTGAAAGGTGCAGGTTATACTGGATTTTCTTTATGGCTAACTGGGAATAGGTAGATGAATATTTGCTTCATAATAACACACAAGTCTTTTTTTGCCTACTTAAAGCACTAAAGTAAAATACTAAACTGCAATGGCATTTGTGGCTGCAATGTGGCAAAAAGATAGACAATTAAAACTTTTATTATACTCTTTGTATAGCATTACAGAGCAACTCTACACCTATGTTGCAAGGAAAATAAAGAGACATTTTCTCATATATGTATAAACCAAAAACCTTGCAATTAAATGCAGCATTATTAAAGGAATAAAACAGCTCATGTATACAGGGAAAGAACCGCAGCTCCTTTCAACTGCATTGTCAGAGATGATTGTTTCAAATTGAGTTCTGTAGCAGCAGAGCCGGTAGGTGGAGAATTCACAAGATGCTGTCACTATATATTTCAACATTGTCATGCAATAATCTACAGTTTTTTCTTTACAATATTTTTTTTCTTAATTGTTCCAAAAGTTAAATCTCACATTCACAGAAAGCTGAGTATAAAATAAAATAATTTTGATGATCCTCCTTGGGTTCCAGATTTTTCAAAAATAACCTGTTCTGCCACAGAGAAGGTTTAGTAAGCTGCTCTGCTGCATAAATATCATCATTATCGCCCACTTCCACACTTCATTACACTGCACTCCTGAACAACACTTCTGGTCTATCTCCACTCTTTGGATGACCCCATCATCCTTCTTCTTTGTGATGGTACTCAAAGGTAAACAAATCAACAATAATAACAATAATAGTAATAATAATAGCTGGTCTGGGTCTTTCATCAGGTGCATCTACAGTCCACATAAGTTGGTGATAAGAATTATTCATAATTTATTCTTGCATTTTGTTGCACTATTAGAAAACTATTGTTTTGTGTTTAAACTGAACCAACTTTTAAAAGGAACAACTGTTCAGAGCAAAATTCCTCTGCTAGTCGGTGGGCACAGGGCGCTACTTGACCAGGATCACCATGGTGACAACATGAGGAGAATAGTTTGGGAGGAAAAGGTTGTTAATTTAAAGGGAGCCTTAAGTATGATGGTTGACTGGTCCAGATTCAAGGACAGAGATGAATCACACAGGCTTTGGTCCCCAGAGTGACCCTCAAGCAGGCACAGCCAATGGCTGCAAGGCTCTTAAAAAAACAGCCACTCTGAAAAGACCAGCACTTAGCCTTGGTGGCTGAGGCGATGAGGGAAGAGACAGCTGAAGATAAAACAAAAGCACATAAAACCCCAGTCAAAGCGCAGGGAGCACTCCCTTTTTTCATAGTGCTGGATCTTTAAGCTTGCAGCATTCACTGCCATATTAACAAAAACTCACACTGAGCTACAAGCAAAATCAATATCTTCCCCAGTATGAATTCAAATAGACAGAAATCTGCACGGATGCAACAGTCCAACATCACCACCAGCAGCTAAAAACATTTTTCCCAACTGCTTGACCTTCCTCACTTTCAAACCAAGAGTCCCTCAGCACTTCTTTCTGAAATGAATAACACCACCCAAAGCAAAAACCTCAAACTTTTCCATAGTTCAAGTTCATAGCTCTGTGACATGCGAACCTTAGCTCCTCACCACCAGCACCCCTCTATTTGTGCCTGTCAAGTGTATGTTGGCGCTGATAAACTGGCACTATTACATTCCACTCCCACACCTCAGTCTCCTGCCATTATATTCCTCTACACTATTTCACGCTCCCTCCTACACTGTTCTCTCGCTGCCAGCTCTCTGTGAGCGCTGCTGACAAAGGGCTTGAGGAGATCAGCATCGAGGCGTCACACACATCTTCGTCACAAACACTTGCACGTGGATTAATTTGTCATTTAAATCTGCAGCACCTACATTATTTCCACAGCAGCAATCAATTGGGAGGACGTGGTTGTGTGAGCACCTATTAGCAAGCTAAAATGATACCAGCAATGGAGACTGGGTGAAGGGACTTTTAATCGCTGTGACATTCTTTGTTCTTTATATATCAGACTGACACTATACATTAATGTCTAGTTTACAAGCTGTGTAATGGTGAGGCAGAAATTACTGCTAGGTGTCAGCAGAATGCCACTGTGTATACGTCCCTTTCTGAATTACTGGGGTTTATTGACCCCATAAATGGCAATGCCATCAAGACAGGTTGTCAAATGCACAGTACTTATGCAAAACAGCAGACGCATAGCTGGAGAATCTATCGCCGAGTTCTTACACGGCCTAAGGAGGATGTAACAAACAGAAAGCTGGAGATTACTCAGTGGGAGGGGAGTATCCTTGGAGTTCAAAATGAGGGATTTGACATCTCAGACTGCATGCTCGCCACACAAATCAGAGGTTACAACTGCTTATTGTGCTATTGGCAGGGATAGGGAGGGGGCTGGGCCTATTGCGAGCAAAAAGAAAGTTAATTACCATGCTGTGTTTTAGTTACTGTTAGAATAGACTGCATTCCCCAGACAGGGACTGTGAAAAGAAATAATTCAAGCTCGGAGGCTCGTCAAAATGTACAAAAGAAACTGGCAGATTTAATTATCAGCAGTCATGTTCTTTGGGGAAAAAAGCTTGATACATTTTGATATTATAGATAGTAGACCTTAAAGTTTAGATACTGGGTTAATATTTCTGAAATTTATCACAGATGCGGGATTATTATCGTTTGTTAATGATTTTAATCATACTCCAATGACTGTTAGATGTCAGGTAGGTAGCCAACAGTCAAACAGACACAGAGTGTAATGATATCTAATCCAGACAATTATTTTTAAAGAAGGCAACATTCATAAAGTTACTATGGCAGGATCATCCATGGTTTGGCCTGCAAAAGTAAATAATTGATTCTTTACTTTTGTAGTAAAGAACCTCAGAGCTGGGTTAGGTTTCACCCAGCTCTGAATCCTAACCCAGAGCTAGGTTTCTTTTCCACCATGTCAAGAACGATCTCCCATTTTACATACTTGAAAGTTTCCACACCATTTTAAGTCCAAACACCACTCTAAGATTCTGAAACCTTTTCTGGTTAATCTCTGACTTTCTGGTTTCAGTTACTGCATGTGCAAAGGAAAATTTCTCCAGGTTCTCTTTCAGGTTTTGACAGCGAGTACAAAAATAAACATTAAATGTTTTATCATCTCATCAACTTAGCTTTTGTGTAGAGTTGGGGGAAATGGTTCAGGTTAGGGGCAACTTAGGGGACCATAAATGCAAAAAATTTATGAACTTGAAAATGACTGAGTGGTGGGTGTTGAAAACATTCCTGATATAATCATCTGGCATCTTGAAAAGCTCCCCTGCCCCTATATTTAATAAAAAGCTTTACACTGTCTGAACCCAATAGAGGCTCTTTCCTATTTAAGACACCGGGGGTCTAGAAGTTCTGATGCAAGGTTCTTTAGACTGATGTAAGAGTCTTTAGCAGATTTGAAGACGGGCTCTTTCATGAAAACTTCTGAAAACCTTGTTGGCTTGCTAAATTAATGTGGAACTACATGAATATGAGTCTCCTAAAAAAAAACTGTTTTCTTTGTAGCCACTTTTGCAAATATAATGTCGAGACTTCACAAAGCATGCAGAAATGGTGGCCTTAATCTCACTGATATTCAGGAAATGGCAGTCCGTCATAAAAAAAATTTAAAAAATCTTTTAAACTTCACAAACTTTTGATATGAATAAGAATAAAAACAAAACAACCTTTTGATGTGTATAACTATAAAAAAAAACATGCCAAGTCTTCAAAATCAAAATCCCCTTAAACCACCGAGGAGCTTTTGAAGCCCTCACATCATCTTTTGGCCCTCTTTTCTGTTTTTAGTCTCACGTCATTTAAAGTTCCCATTACTGCTACAGTTTTTCTCTTCAAAGCTTCAGTCAACAAAAACAGGACAAAACTGCTGCTTCTTTAACTAGAAGGAGATGTGATCATAATTGCCATCACAGCCTCATCGCCACATTAGGCTCTGTTTGTCTCTTCAACTTAATGAATGCATAATGAGAGGTGCTGATGTGAGCATTTCAAATCAATTATGATGCTGAAAACAGTCTAAAGGGACTTCTTCTGCAGCTCTGCTCATCACTTTTGTTCTTTAAAGTTGTCAGTGGAATGACCTTCAGATTGTTTTTTTTTTTTGCAAGTAAATATGCAGACACCACTGACAGAAACCTGAATTCTCTGTCTGTCTGATTGCATCAGCATGAGTTCATGCACTCAAGCGCAAGCACAGGTTGCTTCTACAAGGTGTGTAGATTCTCTGTCTTGTTCTCTTTCTGTAAACAGACTGGAAGGATGGGGAGGAGCATAGAGAAGCTCAGCTTTGCAAAACTAGCTTTAATGTCATGTCTGTTTCCAGCGCTACAACCACCAGGCCTCGGGGCTCGGCTCTCCATGGATGCAGCGCTCATCCTCTCCAGCTTATCGGTATACCTTACTGACTTCTATCCAAATCCCTGCCTTTCACTGCCAAATCACCTGTCTCTTTTTGCTTACCTCCATCTTCCTACACATTGTTATTCATTGCTTCCTTGTGACTCCATCTCAGGTTCACTGTGCTATGTTCCTGTGGCGCTCTTTCCATTTCTTTATCTCATGTATCCATTTCAGTTGCCCCATCCCGCACCCTCCGTCTCACTTTGAGATGATTGCACAAACACATTTACAGACATATCTGAATCGCTGCATAGCGCTCTTTGCACTTCCATCGTTTGTGTTAAATTTCAAAAATCAACAGCTGGCCCTCAGATTGAACAACCAGTGCCAGCAGCTCTGGTTCTCCTTGCAGGACTAATCAAACCGTTTTGATGGAGCAAGATTCTGCTTATGTAGGTGTTACCATTTCACCATTTGTATAAGCAAATATAAAGAAAAGCTGAAATGTGTCCATCAGCATGCTACAAGCTACAAAAAGGCTGAAAACAGTGAAAACAAACCTACAGACACTGAAGTAAGTAATCATGAGTAAGAAAAGGGAGGGTTGAACTGAGGAGGAGAGGCAGAGGCGAAAATTAGGGCGATGGTATGCTCAGGTGGCTTAGAGCGGATATTGTACGCCTTATCTGTCACCTGCAGGTCGGTGCTTATTATAGAAAGAGGCAAAGTCAGAGCAGAATGTGAGGCAAGTGTTTGAATGCAAACTGTAGCGATGCCCTCGCTTCCTCCACAGCACAGAGTGTAATGGATGAAACAAATTATATAAGGAGAAATAAACATCGGGCTCCTCTGATGTGTTCTAAAGGCCATGAAAATATGAAACTCGCAACCTTTCAACACCTTCTGCAAAGGCAGCTGCAAAACTATGCAGGAGTACATTTAGGTCACCTGTGCACCACAGACACACGCAAAGACTATATTAAGATCCACGGTGATAGGGACTGCTGCAACAATAGAGCACTCATATCTGCCCTAGTAAAAATCTGATACAATGAAATAAATATGAAAAATACTCAAGTAGTTATGTAAAGATGTAGGTATCTATGCTACAAATTCACCTTTAACTTTTTCATATTTAGTTTTACAGCATTGTTGTATATACTTTGAGAAGTAAATCATACATAGGTGAACTATAGTAACTAATTAATCCAATACGTTTCACTGAATTTTATTTTGGGACATTGAAGTGGAGGGGCTGAAGAAAAATGCACACCACACTTCCAAAATACTAAACCTCCATTTAATAATTTCCTCATTCTAGGTTAAAATTATGAGCTACTTTGCGTTTGTCTGCCATGCAAAATCTAATTAAAAACATTTGTGGCTGCAGCATGACAACGTGAAAAAAAAAGTATTTTGGAGATGACACTATTCTGGCAAAGGCTCATCTTAGTGCACATTTTGAAATAAAGCTGCTCGAAGGCAGAGACGTTTCTGTGTGGCTGGATATGTTTTGAAATGTGGGTGACATAATTGTATTCAGAACCTGCAATATGTGTCATGTACTGTATAAACCGCAGCCATCTAAAGAGATTATGTTTCAAAAATCGAAAATGTCTGATCAACTTGGCAGAATTCAGTAGAAACTACTTGAATAAATTTTTTAAAGAACCTAATAAAACACATTATTACAGAGCATAAATAAAGCGTTGACAATAGTGTGATTATTTGCTTTGTTTTGCCCGTGTAACATAAAGGTTTCTTCAAAGCTTTGTAGCTTTGAAGAAAGCTGGACAGCTTTAATGTTTGCTGAAAGGAATGCTTCTAACGGTTCCTACAGTACGAAGATTTGCAGCTGAAAATACGCTGCAGTTTTCATTCTTCACTTATAAATAAGGAAATGGAGTGCAGTGGACACAGACACTGATCAATACTCCTTCATCACAATAAAGCTCCATTCAGCATTTTGCGTCTCTGTATTGAGTTGTGGAGTGTGAAAAGCATCGGCTAGTAATGAGGCATTGACTCACTTTGGTTGTCTCTCTCCCTCAAAGGCAGAGGGAACCAAACAACTCCAATACAAGGGAGAAAAGAAATTCTTAAAGTAATTAGCTAGGGCAAGTAAAACCTAATTTAAATGGTACTAGATACACTGTTATATATCTTGTAAGCTTCATAATGTTACTGTTTGTTTAATTACTGCCACAATATCTATCCTATCAGAAACGGTTATTTTATTTTATTTTTTTCATTTTTATCAAGATACCTTATAGACATGTTCTGTTTTGTTCATTTTGAAAACATATTTACAAGCTACCAGTAATCAGCCTGACAGCCTCACCATGACGGAGCAGGAGGAAGATTTTTGTTTCCACATTTGGCTGCTTGTGGATATATGTATGTCAAGGTTAGACTACTGGCAGAAAGTACAGCTGAAGTGTTGACAGTAGTTGACAGCTGTGCTTTTTAATGCCAAAAGAAAATGGAGATCCCAGCCAATTGGATGGATACCTATAGCACCAGGTATCGTACCCATCAGTGTATACTACCATATGTGTGTGCTTGAGTTGAGCCAGGAAATTGAAGAAGGTTCTTCATAGACAAAAAGGTAAAATGAAAGCAGCATATATCTTTCCTTGTATGGAGGTAATGTTAATTACTTTGAAACACAGACCGTATAATACGTTGCCTATAAGACGTAACCGGGATCCAGATGATGGGAACATTAGATATTAGTGAAGAAGCACCTCCTAAATTTCACAATTTTATCTATAGTTTATACATAGTCTTTACTGCGATCTACTTTGCAATCTGCTGCAGAAGTCCACCTAAGATATTTAAGTCAAATACATCCTGAGTGAATGTTACACATATACCTACTATCACAATTTCCATTTGGCGTATTGCCACACATGAATTATGAAAGATGACTATAGATTAACTATGAAACAGAAACTAATGCAGATATTGGTCTTATCTGACCAGAGCCCCTTCATTTGTTTGCCATTGACTTGCAGTATATGACTTGTGGCAAACGGCAGACAGGTGTTCCAGTGGCCTTTCTTTTTCCACTTTTCTCTGAAGCTCAAATTTGTGTGTTCCATAAATAGGACTTATCCTGTAAAGAGATTTTCCAACCTGAGCTGTAGATCTCAACAACTCCTCCAAAGGCAACCTAGCCTCCTGGCTGTTTTTCTAATAAATGTTCTATGTTTGTCCTTGGGAAATTTGCAGTGGTTTTTCACTTTTTATATTTAGATAGTGGATGATAAAAGCTTGGTGTATTGCTTCTCCTCAGATCTATTCTTGATCTGTCCACAGTGCTCATTTGTCCTCATGGTACTTTTGTTTTTAACTAATATTTTCTAGCAAACCTCTGGGACCCTTAGAGAATAGTCATATTCACAGGGATTACACTACATACAGATTTCTGTGTTCACAATTTTTTCAAGGGTATCATAGTAACAAGGGCATGAATGCATATGTATGGCATCCTTCCAGATGTTAGTCAGGAATATTGAAAACCACATATAGTTTAATTCTGCTCCTACACAAAATCCCATTACGTCTGTGGTTGTAAGACGACAAAATGTAAAAAGGTTTAAGGATTGCAAATAGCTTTGCAAGGTACAGTATGTTTCTAATCAGGCATAACCGGTGTGTTTGAATAAAAAGGCAAGTCAAATTGCTTGAAAATAGTTTCAGCATTTTTCCTGCTGCAGTTCAGAGTTCTTCATTATTAATCTACCATCAATCTTAGGTTGATTGATTATCTTTGCCACAATAGTTTCCATTTTGAGTTTTGTAAAAAAGAAACAAGAAGAAAAAAACAAAGATCTGCAGTCATTTTTTCTATGCATGCATGTTTTCTTTATACATGTGAAGACCTACCTGCTGTGGTCAAGCAGAGCTCTTCGTCGCTGTTGTCCATACAGTTGTCCTGGCCATTGCAGAGAAAGCTTTGGTCTACACAACGGCCGTTTCGACACTTGAAGCGAGTCTCTGAGCACACGAGGGGGTTGCCTGCTGTGGTTGAGAAAAGACAGGTGTCAAAGGTCAAGAGTTTGCTCAAAAGAAGGTCTTAGAGCAAAGTTTCTATTCAAACTGGCTATAACTGAAAAACAGGAGATAATTTATGAGAGACCTCAATTACATTAAATATAAACAAATGATTTACAGGCAGAAATGCAGTTGTTTTATTTTTAGTTTCTCCCCAAACTGCACCATTTTTTTCTATTAAAATAAAATAAAACTGAGCCTCTCGCCAGATGACCACTGGAGCTGGGTGCCACCCCTGACCCCTCAGGACTTTGAAAGGATAATCGTGATCAGATAATGGATGGAAGATGATATTATCATTTGATGGGCATTTTCTTTTTGGAAATGAAAAAAAAAAAGAAAACTTGTTTATGATTTGATTGGTAAATTCTGATAAAAACCTAAATCCAGAGAAAATAATACAAACATGCCAAATCCCACTCAGAGCCACAACTCCTTTTTAACTCGTGTTCAGCCCTTTTGTCTTTGTTCTTCTTCTTAAAAGGAGGCATAATCATCTTCTGAGAATTTTCATACAATTACACAGTGGTGATGCAGTATTTGCTGCTAGCATGGAGCAAAGCTCCTTTAAATGGAACGATTAGATAGTTGAGTCTGAGCCCTGCAGGCAAAGAACATTGTCTTTGACAATGGCGAATGATAGAAGTGATTCTCAGTGGGAAAGCAGTAAAGTGGTTCTGTGAGAAGAAATTTTATTGGAAGTCACGCAATTAAAACGAGTGGAGATGACTTGACTTTTTTTAAAGAAAGGTGACAGACTTGTAAGTGTTAACAGTTCTACATACACCAGGATAGATTTTACAATCAAAGATGGTACTAATATATTGAAAATGAGAAAAACAATATGGCTGAAGAGCACAAAAAATTCTATTTTTTAACCAGGATGTTTTTATAGACTTCTGTTATATTTATGGACCATCAGCCCTGGGAATTTAAAAATAACATCTAAGCTGGGGTTTCATGTAACTTTTGTTAGCAATATCTCATTATTCATATGCAGAAAAGTATAAATAAAACAAAGGGGAAACGAAAAGACGGAATAAAGATATTGGAGAAACATTATGAGAAATGTGTAAAGATATAGTTGTGTATGAATGCTTGGTTTTTACTTCTTTATAGCAAATTTACTGTCAGAATAGGGTCAGATTTCTAAATAATAATAAAAACAGTTTTAAACTATTATGTCCATGGAACTAGGCGATGCACACCCTAAAATGACAAAATGTTGTCAGATTCCTCTTTGCCTGTCTTAATTTGACCTGAAAGTGAGAAGTGAAAAGGTGATCCTCTGGGAAGTGCCTCAAGAAACTACAAGTATTACAAATTCAAATGTTCTTAGCTGAAGACTTTATCTTTGTTCTGCTTCAGACGTTTCGCCTGACAGTTCAAAAACTTCAACTCTGGATTTAAGTCTGTAACGTAAAAAGAACAGTTTCTTCCTAGAAATGTATTTTGTGCTCAGCTCACATAGCATTCCCTCATCCCCACATGTTCAAAAAGAGTCAAACTCACTCATTTTGTGACCTCCTGGAAAATGAGTGAGTCTGACTTGTTGATTTTGATTAATTTAAAAGCCAATGTACAGTAGAGTGCATACAATTCTTGCCATATTTTTGTTTATTACAATACGCAGTAGTAAAATGTTAGGCGACTAACATTTTACTACTTAGTAAGTTTTAGCTAAGCAGAAAGTCCTTCAAAAGAGAGATCTGCTTCTTCAAGTGTGCTGCCAGGCAAATAGTATGTCACACCAGTAACACAGTTGGTGGTTAACCAAACCTGTTTAATAAATTAATGAATCATTCCTTCATCATTGACAGTCAGAAGCTATGCATTAAAAACATCAAAATGGTGATGTAACATTTTGGTAAACATTGACCTGGTCCAATACATAAACCCTATAAATTTTACTGTCCAATACACTATAATTTTTCCACATTTACACAAAATCCAAATGATCTCTGTTATGGAATTACAAATGAACTTTCTCACTCAATCTTGCCATCCGGTCCAGAACTCCCTTCATAAAGTGAAATTAAACCTTTTTGGAAAATGACTGGTGTGTATCACCACCTTAACACTCTGCTCAGATTTTGTAGAAGTACTATTTAAACATTTCATGCCAAGAAGCCAAATTTTTGGCCCTTTCTCATCCATAAAGTGTAATGACCCGAGGTTGGTACATCTTGGAACAGACTATAACTTTTTGTGAGTGTGGTCTGGAAGCATATGAGTGTTGCTGAATCTGGACACCATGGTGTGAGAGACTCACTGCAGTTCTCCTCGTCGCTCCCATCAGGACAGTCGCTGAAGCCATTGCAGCGGAACCTTCCGATGATGCAGTGGACACCATTAGCACAGGCGAAGAATGTGGAAGCGCACTTAGACTTGACCTTAGCTGTCAGGACACAAGGAGTCAGGAGACATGTTACAAAGAGGGACAAAAGATTAGTCTGTGCATAATAAGCAGATGCAACTGCAGTTTTCAATATACTACATCTTATTTTGAAACAATTTTGGCTTTAAATAGGATGCATAAGGAAAGGGAAAAACTATCCAAAGAAGTCAACTGGGTTTTCTTCAAGGTTTTATAAAGCAATTTGCACAAATACTCCGTGGAAGAGTATTTCCAGCTGAAACTCTGAACCACACATAAATAATATTCAAGGTCTAAACTTTAGAACAAATGTGTTGTTACAGAGGCACATTACTATTCAGCACATACTTCCTCATAAAGTTTACCTTCACTTTTGAACAAATATGACACAAACGGATAGTTCTGCACACCAAGAACCAATAGGTGAAACAAAGTTAACAGCAAAGACAAAGAGAGCAAATTGCGTGGGAGAGTGTTTGTATAGATCCCATCATCGATCAGCCTAAGTAGGCCATGGGTCTTATCTCCAAGGACAGGCCTGAGACTTGAGTGACAATCCTGTAGAACATCAATGCTTGCTGGACTCAGTTTAGCACAAACTCCACTAGCTTTCAGCTAATCTTGATCTTCCCTAGGCGCAAGAAAAAAACAAAAAAGATGTGTGGGCAAGTGAAGACATCAGGAAATAATAGCATATGGCTAAGTTGACTATAACAATGCTGGGCTGCTGAGGCCTGAACACATAAAAGAACAATAGATAAAAGACGCTACTGCTACTGTTTTTACAAACAAAGTAATCTCGTACATCTCCTTTACTTTACTTTGGCTGCTGTTAAACTGCTTTGGAGTTATAAATATTTTTGGTCAGCATGCTAAATGTTGTGTGAAAATCAACATGGTTCAGACCTAAATTCATCTCAGAACATTTGACAAGACTTAAAGACCAATTGTGTGCAAAGACCGTACATTCTTAGGGTGAATTATTTTGCAAAGAGAGGGCAACATTTCAGTCTCTAGAAGCTGGTAGAGAGATTGGAAGTCTTGCAAGGTGTAGGAAAAGATGGCTCTACACATTATTAAATTAGGAGAGGCACAGTAAAAATCTACAACTAAACATTTTATATCGTATTTGTAAAAAAATACACATATATTCCACTACTTTGCACTATTTTGTATAGATCAAGCTCATAAAATCCCAAGTAAAACTGAAAAAATACAAAAAAAAGACACAAAAAGTATTCTGATGTCTATAAAATAGAAAAAAAAAAGTTGAAACAGAAAAAGTTAATTGGCCTCCAATAAATCTGAAAACAACCCACAAAGTATTGTATGTATTGTGTATTCTCTTTGTTTTCTGTACTGAACACAAAGGGTGGAACTGGCCTTCTCATAGGCTGGCAAAGGGTTGTCTCAAATGCCAGGGGCACACATTTTTCCCTGCACAATATACTTTGGCAGACTGATTTATGAGCTCTTTCAAGTCGGGTATATCAGGGTGAGGGGAGAGGACGCATAACAACCACATTGGTTTGGAGCGTGCATCCCTGGGATGAAACGTAATCCGCTGGATGCAGGAGGAAGACCGGATAGCAACCAATCTATGTGTATGTTATCTAGGGAGTCTTTGTTTACCTGGATGGCGGAAGCTCTGCTCAGCCAAATCACATTTAGCATGCTGTATCACATTCATTAGAGCTAAAGGAAGAAAAATAGACAAGCTTCAGGGCTGTAGAAGAAGCCAAAATAAAATAATGATAATAAAAATACACGCCGCTGCAAAAGAGTGAGGTTAAAATTAATTTAGCAAAAAAATAAACATCATTTTGTATTCTCTATCTGCATTTATTTAACATTTGCTGTATTTCAATACTTTTTCCTGAGAATTTCTTTGTGTACTTGTCAGCTATGATTGAAAGTTTCTACTCTGCTTTCACACAAGTTTGTCTCTCTCTATTTTTGGTGCTCTGCAAGCTTTGCTAAAAGAAGTGTTTTCTGCAACAAGCTTCGTCAGTCACTTCCTCCCTCATCTGAATCCTCATTACCGCTTTAACTGCTGGCTACGATTCATCTCAGTCAATGTTTGTGCTTCAAATTAGCTCAAAAGTCAAACGAAGGGCAAACTCATGAGTGGAAAGCTGTGGGTGGGAGACGCAGAGCCCATCGGAAGGATAAACTTAATGTGCTTAGCTGTATTTTGCGGATTTTTAGCCATTTATAGCCTGAGCCAAGTAGTTTTGAGAGCAGGAAGTTGAAAAATTAATTACATGGAGAAAGCAGAGGGTATAAGACATGCCAAAGATAAAAACTTATTAGCTTTTGACTTTTATTCTATGAAAGTTTACTGGTTCAATAGTCCTGAACTTCGGATGTAAACACTGCTGAGATTACCGACAATCAGTTCTGTTCCACCTTGCTCATAAACCTTTGTGCAGTTTCTGCTTTACTGATGCCAAATATTCCTCCATTCCGCTCAACCTTTTTTTAAAAAGTTGTTTACAAAAATCAGGCAGAGTGTTGGACTGCTTCCAAACTTTGCTCCAATGTTCAGCTAAGCAGCACAAATGAAAACGAATGAGGTTAGAAGTTGAGCTCATTCCTTGAGGAAAGACTATCACTAGCAGAAAAGCATGGCAGTTTTACAATAAAACACACAGCTGGTGGACACACACCCGCACGCACCCACCCACGCACCCCCACACGCACCCCCATGCAAACATAAAGGCAGAGAAACAAGCAGATAAGCCTGTCCATTGTCTCTCTGTTTTACTACTTGCTACTGAAAATACCTATAAGCTTCTTCGACTGAAACTACTTTAAGTCAAAATCCACAGCTTTTGTTTATTTTTATCTATACCCCACATAAATAAAAACACTATACTGTACAGGTGTTTATCGAGGCATTAGAATATCATGAAGAAGGCAGTTTATTACGCCATTCAAATTAAAATAGCAACTACTTGTAATGTTATAGGGTTAATGAACAATGGAGATTATTGTGATGACATAAAGAGAACGAGCTCCTTAAAGAAACAGAGGCCAAATTACAAGGTGTTAAATTACGAAGTCAATTTTCTTTTAAGTCATGTTTGATATATCTATAGCATTTTTTATAACAACTAAAGGCAACACAGTTACTTTATTATACTATAAAATGTCACTATGTGCCTGGAAATATATCTATCTCTTTAACAGATGATTTTAGCTAATCTCCATTATTGGGCCTGGTGTCACTCATTCCTCTTGTCAAAAATCCATAAATTCTCCATTGGGCTTTGTCCAATCACTTTGCTAGTAATTTAAGGATAGTAACACTATGGTCATTAAACCAGATACTGGTACTTTGGGCAGTTTGGGTAGGTACCAAGTTCTGCAGAAAATAAAATCACTATCTTTGTAAAACTTGTCAGAAGATGGGAGCAAAAGCAGCTGACTTTGGACTTGATAAAATACAGAGCAGTATCCGCGGATAACATGGCTCCCCAAATCATCACAGACTGTGGAAACTTAACAATGGACCAACTTGGATTCTGTGCCTTCCTGTTCTACTTGCAGACCCTGGGACATTAATCTCAATACTCTGGAGACAACAGTAACCTCAGTTGCTTGTACAGAATTGTATACCAAACACTTTCCTTCCCCTAAACTTTCCAGTAATGGGCTTAGATACAGCAATGAGAGCGGACAGCTTCCTTCTAAATAAACTTTTGTGAATTATCCCCATTAAGGAGGTGTGAGGAGTGTCTGGTGGACACCTGTGGAATCAGCAGTCATCCAGATGATTGTATAGGTCAAAATGTAATATTTTTGTATTCCAAATTCTTTAATTTACAGTTTTTTACATAATATTTTAAAGTTCTGAGAAACAGTTTTGCCATTTTGTCAGCTCTAAGCCACAAACATCAAGATTAACTGAAAAAGTACATTAGTTTCATTTTTATATTTGAATTACAGAAAATGTTCTTTTCAGAAAAACTCAACTTTATTGAAAAACCATGAGATAATTTTACTATTTCCACACTCTGAAAGGTAAAACAAAGTCCAGGGTGTTCTATGTTGGAAATGAAAATGATTCTTTACATAATCTTGGTCAAAGTAAAAACAGAATATTGTTGTTTGTTCTCATTCCCCCTGTGGCTTCAGGATTAATATCTGGTTTGTATTCAGGATCCTGTGCTCTGCTACGTTCACTTATCCACCTCTTTACCCTCCAACCCCCACAGCCTTGTCCCGAGACACACACACACACACACACACACACATACATGACCATCCACCCTTTTCTTTTCCTCCAAGAACAGAATAACTTTCAGTACAGGTAAGCTCGGTCATGGTGCATGATTGACAGAGTGTGGAGGAGCCCTCGGAGAAGAGACTAACAAGAAAGAAGGCACGGAGAGCAGAGGAACGAGATAATAGAAAGCGAGAAGGAGTGGAGACAGCTGAGGACATCAAAGGATTCTCTGACCTTACTGGGCATTTCTGAGGGGGGAAAATCAATAGGTAATGGAGTCGCAGTGTAAGCAAGAACCAAACGGGCCCTGCGATCAAAATAATCACCCTGTACATTTTACTATCTATGCCTTATAAATGCACTGTAAAGCAGAGTAGACTTTTCTGGGAGGCATTACACTATAGACCTTCCTTCAATTCCAGGGGAAAGCATTCATAGGCCACTGGCATTCTACAAATCTATCAAGCTTCATGGTAAATGATACAGCAATTCTAGTTTGTATGCCATACAGCAACAGCATGGAGAAGAATGCTGTCATAATTTACCAGCTTCTAGTAAAAAAATAAAAAAGTGGAGCAAAAGAAGGGCAAACCTAAAAAAAGCAGAGTGTAATTTATCAGATCCGCGAACCACTGCAATATCCATCATACACAGAAAATGGCGACACAGTTAAACAGACTAATTTTGGTTGTTCCTATTAAACAATTGTTTTCTTACAAGAAGAAAGACACTTTTTTCAACAGTTTAAAGAATTCAAAGCAATTACTTTTCTTAATTTGTGACTACTGATGTGACAAATTAGCAAGAAGAAAGAAAAAAAAAGACTGAGACAAAGCGAGATAAAAAAAATGAAAGCATGATACTGGAAGTCTAATAAATATTTCATCATTGTTCCTTCGTATTAATTACAGTCGGTCATTGATCAGAAACGCATTAAGGGAATACAATCCACCAGACATCTCATGAAACCTTTCTTTGATTTCCAGTTTTTCCCTTATATTAATGCTTTATATTTTATTTATCTATCATACCTTTGTCTCAGTTTGTTTTTTTTCTCTCTTAGTTCAAACCGATATTTGCACAGGTTTCAGAATCACAATTTCCATAGTTAAACTCTCTTTTTCCTTAATAATGAGTAAAAGGGTTTGTATTAATCAACTTTTATTTTATATTAACATTTGCTTTGCAGCTGTATATATTGACACTTAATTAGTAGGACATACCAGTTTTTCCTTTTTAGGAAATTATAGTTAGTTTGACCATCACTTGCTCAGATAAGTATGTAGACTGATCAAATCTATACTTGATTGTTCTACACTGAGCAAACATCTTTCCTTTGCCTCCTGCTTTTCCGCTTTCTGCAGCACATTCCAGTGGATGTCGAGGTGTTCAAAGGCCAGAAGAGATATAGAAGGATATAAGTTCTGTGTCTGCCCCAGGGTTGTTATCCCAGTAGAAAAAAAAACCCTCCAAAGAGGCTCCAAGGAGAAATCCTATAAATCCATACTGCAAACACATTCTGTAAAGCACTGCTTTAGATGTGGTCTAACGAATAAAGAATAGTCTTTATTCTATTTGTAAAAACATTAATATTTTGTATGGTCTATTTTTGCCTATTTAGTGGCCTTTATTTGATAATGAAGCTACAGAAAAGTTGGTTGTGAGAGAGGCATGTAACAAAGGTCAACAGGTAGGGACTCAAACCCAAGACTACAGTTTAGAAGACTGAGGTCCCCATACATGGACGGCGCGATTTTCCCCTGTGCTACCGCTGCACACCAGAAGAGCTTTTTTTTTTTCAAAAAGAAAAAAAAGAAACAAGGATGAAAACCATAGCAGGTATACTGTTTCCTCTGAACTGTGTTATTCTACAATGATTCCATATTTTATAAGAAATAATTTGCAATTCAGAAAACAATTTGAAAAAAAAAAAAAATCGCTTGGACTTGTTCTAATCTCATTTCTTGTGGAAATATTGGGGATATTCTTGCCTTTGGAGCTGAATGTAGTGTCACACCCCTAGTTGGGGATTGTTGAGAAATCAACAATTTTCCAAATAATAACTTCAGTGAGTGTTCCTATTGATTTATCACTCCTACAGTTTGGAAATGCTCACTTAAAGGTGGAGCATAGCTTGAGTAGGTTAAGATCAGACTTCTGGTGGTGAGAGTTGGTATGGTAATGAGCTTGTAAAGGCAGTGTGTTGCTTGAATAAATCAGTTACCACTTTAAATTTCAACATTTTTTACTCTCATGGGTCCCACAGCTGGCTCATCAGTTGGTAGGTTGAGCTTATACGTACACACCCTCTATCAGCCTTTCATTCTTAGTCCAAAGGATGTGATTTCATTTTTTCCCAAGGTTCCCTATTTCAATCAGTTAACAGAGCACAAAAGCAACACTGTGTCTTTCTTATGAGAACTGTTGCCCGCTGTTATCTCCCAAAGAGAGCAGAGTGAAACCAAAAAAGAAAAAAAAAAAAACCTCTTGCCACTGCACGTCAATACTGACTGATTGCTAGATTTATCCATGAGTGTGTGTCTTTTGGCTCACCTGAAAAACAAATAGCTACTCAAAAGGCAAATATCTGAATCCTTAAAAAATTCCAAGCTAACCAGGTTTCCACGGATTAAGAGACTAAAACACCAATCTTCTCTATGTGTTAAAATTTCATGTCATGGCCACTTTTCTTATCACATGAACACACCCTGCTAATCTTGACAACTCTTTCCCTTTACTTGATGAGACTGCTAAAGGACAGCTGCATGTAAGCTTTGATATCTTAATTTAAGAGAAAAAAAAAAACACCTCAGCATTCTTGAGCATGTTCCACTCCTACTGTTAAGCAGAACTTGTTGCTGTTGATAAGCATTTAGAGGCTCTGTTCAAGTCAATATCTCAAAGGAATCCAGTGGAGATCAGTACACAAGGAAAAAAAGTAGCCCGTTTGCTTTGGCTCCAGGCTTAGGCTTGTGTTTTTAATCCTCAAAGTGATAATGTAGAAATAATCTTTAATATAATCAAGGACAATATCAAACAGATGAATTTATTTAGCTCCTATATGTTACGTCGATATAATTACATCAATAAACAGGGAAGCGGGAAATCGAAACTCCCAATAATTATAACCCCCACTGTTAGGAGGCAGACACTTTGAAACAAATAATACTGCCTTTGTGGGAACTCAGTGTCCCCTACTGAGTGAAATCATTTAAATAAACAAAATACATAATCTAAAATTAAATAAATACAAAATAAATAATCACATAATTTTCAAAAAAAGATAGCATTTAAGTAAACTAAATAACACAAAGCTGCATGATATTTGGATAAATCTACCCATGTCATCAGCTCATATTGCCAACATGTTGCAATGCAAATATATTTGAATTTTTTTCAGAAACCTAACCCACAGGAGTTATTTCTTGGCAACTGCCCTACACAGTAAGTTGTTTTTAAACCTTTATTGTATTGATTTATTTACAGAAATCTAAAAATGTGGCATATATACTCAGTCCTTCTGAATCAGTAATTTTGCAACAATCACAGTTCCAAGTCTTATGCAATTTGTTTCTGTCAACATTATACATGTAGAAAATTACATCTTTACCTATTCTCTGTAAAATAAAAGGAGCTCAATCATGAATTTTCAAATTTGCCACAGACCTTTTACCTCAAAGAAACTTCATTGATTCTTTTCTTGCATGTTAAATACTATCGTAATTTTGGAAGGTGAACTTTCACCCCAGTCTCAAGTCTCACGGTCTCTTCCTGTACTGCCCTGTGTTTAACATCATCCATCTTCCCAACAACTCTGGTATTCTATTCTACCTCTGCTGGTGAAAAGCATCCCATAAAATGACGATGTTAGTACCACGTTCAAAAGAACAGGTTGATTTGTTTAGGACATTTGCTGTCCTTCACCTGTTTTGCATGTAGGTAAAAAAAAAAAGTTGAATTTGGGTTTATCTGACTCGATTCCATATTATCTTTGTTGTATACACTGCTTGTAGCAAACTGTAACTAGGATTCCTCATGGCTTCCACTCAACAGTGGCGCTTTCTTTCCCTGTTCCCTGTTCAAGTTTGTAGAGAGCATGACTAAGAGTTGTCATGATGTGAGTTCCCCATGCCTGAGTTACGAATCTCTGCAGGTCCATAACCATAACCATGGGCATGTTGTATGCTCTGAATTTTAATTAGAAATATCAAAAAAGGGGTTTAATATCTTTATATGTCACAGTTTCATAATTTTTACTTCAAAAAAGCTTTGAAAACCATACCCTTTCCCCCTCCAGCTTCACAGTTATGCACTGGTGCGTTGGTATAGATATATATTCTTTTTAAATACACTAAATGTTGTGACATAAATATATTTTTTAAAACTTGAAGGGGTATAAATGTGTTTGCACAACACTGTTTGTAACTGGTGAGACATGAAAGTAATTTCCCTTTATTAAGATCCAGTTTACAAATCTTAAAAATGTCATCTACATTTTAAAGTCATGATTCCAGTCACTGAACACTGTTTATCCTTTGTAGAAACTCAGCAGCCAGTGAGCAGCTATTTGTTAATGTCATGACGTTCTTATCTTTTGTCTCTGAGCACTACTGGTCTCGCTGATGGTCAGAGAAGTAAAAGCTGAACTTTTACAGATGGATGTACATGGTGCGTTCTGAACACATGAATTCTCCCACACAAAGAGGGCATGACCAGGGCCTGCAGGTCTGCTACTTCTGAACAATCACTGCTTTGAAAAGTGCCTCTCAGTCTTTCTTTCTCCCTCTCTCTCTCTGTTCAAGACCCATTTTTACAAGGGTCTATGTCTTTGATTCCCCACTTCTTGCTGTATGCATCACGTCCACTCCCACTTTCGGCCCTGCAATGTTTCTGCTGTCTTGCTTGCTCATGCCTTGCTCAGACAAGGGCAAAGAGGCTAATCCTGGCTCTGAGGCCCAGTAAGCTCAGGCAGCTCTCTCCCTTCTCTCTTCTGTCAGCAAACATTTCATGTGACACTCTCGCAGGCCGGTGTTATGGACACCAGGGAGCAGGATAGTACTTTTGACCTCTTTCTGAGGAATTATTCAGGACCATGCCCTCTTAATCTCTGCCTCAGGTTCCCTTGATCATGCCAACAAATATATTAATGATTCTGTTCCAGCAAATAATGCAGCTAAATGCCTGTGTTGGTGTTTTCTACTGAAGGTAGTATATTGTGCCAGACTAGCTTTTTTTTATTACTACCTCAGTAGTTCAAAGCACTCTGAGTTGAATCTACTCTGTGAGGTGAAAAACTCTGCAGCCTATTAAATGGTCTGAAAGAAGCTCACCTTCAGGCTTACATAACTATACATCTATCACAACACTTTCGTCATACACAAACTTGCTTTCGTATTTTCCATCCGAAGAAAGAAGTCATGTCTAAAGTAAAAAAAAAATCTGTGAGCTCAGACTGACAACATCTGACGTGCCTGGATAGCATATCCACAAGCAAGAACTCCTACTCCCAAAGCACAGTTTATTAAACCAATTTATTCATGACTTGTTTTTTTTTTCCCCTCTGTTGTCAGGAGGAGAGTTCCATAGTACACAATGACGCACAAAGTTATAAAAAGCTCCAGGTACAGATTCAACCAGTTATGGTCACTTTAAACACACAAAAACACAAAATGTATATATTTTTTCCATTCTGAGTCACTGAAGCATCACATGGAGTGATACACGTGTGATTCCACGCAAGCGAAGTGCCTTCCAAAAGGATTCATTCTCCCTGAACTGTTATACCTTTTGTCTAGTTACCACCACAACCTTCAGAGAATTTGGATTATAGACCACAGATGACTATTTATATGAATAAAAATCTGAAAACTGTGTCATCCAGTTGCAGTCACCCCCCTCGGTCAACACTTGACAGAATCACCTCTCGCTACAATAACAGCTTTTGATGGATTTCGCTCCATTTTCTTCGGGCAAATTCTTCTTTGGAAGTGAATGGAGAACATATGTGCATCGCAATTTTCAGATTCTCAATTGGACTGAATTTGTATGCACCTCTATTCATTAACTTTTACCAAGTTCTATGTCTTTCTTAAGGAAGAGCAGCCTCACAAAAAGTGATTTTGATCTAATCTAACAAAAGCACCTGCTTCCACATGTTGGCCAGCTCCTACATGACTAACTTTAAATAGAGCTTTCAATTGTTTGATTTTCTTCCCTCTTCCACAAAAGCAAGATGTGTGTAGCACACAACTAATAAGTTTCTTGTCAACAGAAACACTGGAGCTGTGAACCCATGTTAGCTGCTTCTTTGATTAATGTTTCCTTGTCCAGCCTGTCAGGTAAGGTGGACAGCCATGTATTGAAGTTGCATCAGATCCTTTCCATTTTCTTACGAAAGATTTAAAGCATCTCCTAAGACGTTTAAAGCTTGGGATATAGTTTTATAAACTGACCCACATAAATTTTTCTCTTTGAACTGTCTGGTGTGTTTCTTGGTCTTCATGTTGCTATTTGTCCACACATGTTCTCTAACACACCTCTGATCTATTCACAGAACAGCTGGATACATACTGGATCCTCCAACTTTATGTTAATCTATGTAACAAAATCCTGATAAAAATAAATTAAATTACACGGTTGTAATGTGACAATATGTGAAAAGGTTTAATAAGTCTGAATGCTGTTGCAAAGCACTGTTACTGTGAATTAGCAACGAAAGGACTATGAAGAGAGAAAAGGTAATGAACTGTGAACATACTACAAAGTCTACACATAGGCTTCTGTTTGAAAGTTGTCTAAACCTTTGAGAAAAAACCTAGAATTCTAGTCTTTCACAGCAGGATACTAATACAGTGTACTGCATCCTTCGACATTACATAATGAACGCTTCTTCCCAAAGTATGAACTGAAAAACTTTATTCACATGACTCAAGCTGACCTTTTTCCAAGAAGGAATCTGAAGGACACACTAACAAAAGGAGGAGTCCTGGGTCGCGAAATAAGAAAGAAATTTGTCTTATGTTGGTCAATAAACATTCTTGACTATTCAAGACACGATTCTCACCGCATGGCCCACTGGGCTTGGCAGACTGGAACATTTGCGATGAATAATAGATCGAAGGTAGAAAACTCAGTGGAAGTTTTTTATGATTCACTCACAAACCTCAGCACAGGTGTTAGCATCGGCATATAATGCATTCAGGTCAACAAGAAGGCACATACAAAGTTTACTTTTGAGGTAAAGCGACTGTTTGTAATAAAAATTTATGAAATCCTTCAGCGAGTATCTGCCGAGGTTCCTGTGTGGGTTGATCTATCTCGCAAGCTTTGTAGAGCTTATTGGGCTCATTCATCCCCGTGAGTGAAAGCTTCAAAGCTTATTCAAATTAAATAGCAATGCTGACAAAACTACCGATGGTGTTATTTTTAAGTGTCAAAACCATTTGAAAGTCATATTTTGCTTAACATGCAAAATGCTTGATTTTAAAACCGACATTTAGTTAATGAGACAGCAAAATGTAATCACATTTGACCTTTACTTGAGGCAACGTAGTATTCCTTGGATCTGACACAGCCACATCGGCACAATCTGTTGCCTAATGGGCTTAAAGGGGATCAACTACAGCTGTCTTCCGGTTCAAATGCTTGTGGTAAAATTAGACGCTGCTTTGGAGAAAACTTTGCATATGAAATATATATGTTCATGCACAAAAAGCACACTCTTGTCACTCTGTGTTACTCTTGTGGTGGACTAAAACAGATTCTCCTGGACTTTAGTTCTTGTAAGTTTTTGAAACTTCTTTTGTAAGCAATCCATTTTTATTCACCTGCCTGCCTGCTCCTTTGCTTCCAGCTCTCTTTACCCTTATACGATGTGAATACATTGCTAAAACTGTCAAAATGGTTAGCTTCTTTAAACTTTGATCAATCAAGTTAAATAAGCAACATCAAACAATAATCAATATAAGCATAAGCTGTATTGCTGGATTGAGATGGATTTGGCAAGTTTTTTATGGGCGCAAACAACATGTTCGACTCTACACCTCCACAATTGGATTTTTCTTACAAATATGTCATTATTTCAAGGACGTCAACAACTAAGGATTCGTTTATACTGATATACAATAAAATAATGGGTATTGGAAATATTCACATAGAAGCCCCCATCACATGTTACATAGGAAAAAATATATATATTTTAATATGTGCAAAGCTTTCCTAACATCTGAGAATGCAAATCACAACACACACATAAGTTTAAGTCAAGCCTTTTCTGTAAAGTATGATCAATGTCACTTTAAATCTTGACTTACAATGAAAACATTACATTGCAGCTAGTTTTATTCACCTCTTAGATTGTAAATTGTTATTGTGTCACAATAAAATATACTTTTCAAAAACAAGCTTCAAAGAAAGTCAAAAGTCAGAGTTCTTTAGTGTGATCTTTATTTTTTTTTTGTTTTTTATTTATTTGCATGCTTTTAATTAAAAATGTCTCATAAACATTCTAACTTTTATGGCTGTGGCAAAACCTCTGAGCCACATTTTAGATTTATTATTTTAGATTATAACACTGTACGTCAGAATAATTTGTTAACAATGAACCACATGGAAGTGGCTCAGGGAGGAGGGAAATGGCAAGATTTCATCTGATCTGCAGAGATCATTTTGAGTCAAGTTGCTACCAAGACCCAAGGGCCTTGATAGCGGCTCAAAAACGAACTCAAAAATGATTTCCAAGTCCAAATATTACATCCTGCCAAGACCTGAATACCCTGTAACTACAGCTATGATAGCAGTAAGGCAGAAAAACCTATAATGAGAACAATCTGTCTAGTTAGCCCTGCCATCCCAGTACTTGAAGTACAGCCTATGCTGTAAACATCAATACAGCCGACACCATAGGAAGGACTGAGTCCCTGCTGCAAGAAAAAGACATTTTGTTCAGGCAAATGATTTCTTAAGTTCTGTGAATCAGTTTGTATTTGTATGTGCCCCACAATGCTATGTCCCGCATGACAGGTATCTATAGAACAAGTATTAAAAGAAAAATGTGACTTATGAGTAGTAAACAGACAGAAACCAATCAAATAACATTCTATCAGGAAGACAATCAATGTTTGCGTTAGGTTTGCCATCCATGCATGTAGGCATCATAGTTCCAGTACCATCGGAGTCAAACTCTGGTTAAAACACGCAAAGTGGAACCGTTTGGATCTCAGACCTTTACTTTATCTAAAGCTCATAATTTTAGTTATCTAAGTTGTATTTCTTGGGGGTAAAAGTCTGACAGAGGAGATGAAAAGGCTTTAGACGCTACATCAGAAGCTCATAAAGCTTCCTTATCCAATGCAGTGTTTACTAACCCAAGCTGATAACCGGAAACCTTACTGCCTACTGCCGATACTCATTGATTAATGTTGAGTCTTGTTACATCATGTAATGTTGAGCCATTGTAAATATGATGCAAACCTGAAATTCCATTTACCGTAAATTAAATTTCTTACTTTTTCAAAAACTTGGTACCTGGGTGAAATTCTGCAGAGTAAATCTATAAGTAATTGCACAATTTCTTATGTATTGCAGATATTAATAAACATGAATAAACATAGATACACCTCTAGCAACATTTAAACATAATGTCAGTTTGACAATAATATTTTACAATAACTAAGGTGATTTTAAAAAAAAAATGTGTACTGTAACACGACATTGAAGTTGCTTATGGACAAAGGGACAGCAAACTGTCATTTTTGACAGCAACCTGTCATGTCCATCTGTTGAATAAATATTGAAGCATGAGTTTGTGTGAGTGTTTCATCTTAGCAGGGGACAGATAATTATGATTCTGCTTGCAGAGCAAAGTACTGAAGCCCTAAGGTTTCAAGTCATTGTGTCCTCCTTAGATAATACCCTTCCTGACAGAACTACTGCTGAAGCTATCATAATAAGTCCTTCCTGCACCTCTTCTCCTTCCTTTACTTTCCATTTTCCCATTCTTCCATTTATCTGTCTGTCTGTGTCTGCAGAGACCCTTTTGGAGGAAGAGCATTTTCATGAGGCAGCCGCCTGACAACTAGCCATCTATTTAGGGATAATAGGGCCTACTTACGCCAGAAGAGATAATGCAGTTGTCTACAACAAGTGCAAATAGTCCCCTGACAGCAGAGGCAGGCCGAGTGTGATGGCTGAAGATCTTTTGGCATAGGCGCTTCACAAAATATCAGCAAAAAATAACTGGCCTGCTTGAACATCTTCAAGTAAACTGAGTCAGACATAGGACAAACTTAAGATTTGGGTATGTTTTTTTTTTTTTTTTGCAGATCTGCACAACTGTGGGAATATAAGGTCATACAGATACTGTATCTCATGTACAGAATCTGCACCAGATGGGCAAGTTTTACTTTTCACAACTTTAAAGTCACAAGTAGAGGTAAATTGGATGGGGGCTTAGTTGATAAAAAATATTTTATTAATTACCAAAATCAAACAATTTTTACCACTTACTAGCCACAATGGAATAATAAAATATCTTATCATTACTAAGCTACAGAAAGAAAAAAAAGCATGAAAATATTGTTATGAACCATTAATATTGAACAAGACTGCAAGTCTATTTAGAAAATCAATCAATCTATCAAATAATTTTGTCTTTGTTTTAATGATTTCTTTAAAGCTGTTTAAAAACGACTGCTCTCTTACACTCATTGTGTGATGTTGCTGTTGGCTATCAATAATTAATGACAACCCAAGGCTAGAAGGCAAAACATGCTGCGGTCATAGCATTATAGCACAGCTCTAAAAGTGAGATGAAAATCTGCAATCTGTAGAAAAAAAGTCACTGCAGACTTAAATGACTGATGACACTAAACCGTAAGCATGTTTCTTTGTACTGATGCGCTATGGGACACTGTCAAGAGTTGTCTTCCTGTTCCCTAAACTGCCCACAAGACAACTGAGGGAGGAAAGACAGCTAGAAGGGGGAGAGAACAGAAAATGAAGAGAAGTGACAGAAGAGAGGATAGGCCATTTGTAATTTTGTTTTTCTTACCAAACAGATTTGGTCAGGTAAAAAGAGTAAAGCTCCTTTAAGAAGTGGTCTTCTTCTGCATTCAAGCTTATTTACATGCAGTTTCTCATTTCTGTTTTCTGTTTTAATAGAACAGCTTCTACAAAGCAAATTAGAAACCAAAACCATCGAATAAGATAAATTAGGAGGACGCTGATACACAGAGAAATAAATGAACAGGATGATAGGGACTTTAGTTTGTCTTAGAAACTCAATGTCAACCTTCATCAGCAGTCTCATCTTTGTGTGGAACTCAAAGTACATTAGGAGGGAGAAAAAGGAGGAGCAGCAGACCTGAGGGATAAGAGCCAGCTAAATGCAGAGATCAAAAATGAGCCACTACAGTTGCCTTAGAGTAAAATTATGTGTTCCTATTTCCACATACAGAAGTAATTGGTCTTGTCTTTGATGGTATTACGTTTTGCCATGGTACTAAACTGAGGCCAAAGGGATGGAGGAAAAGGGACTAGGATGCTTGCAGTGGGGGAGGGCAATGTGAGCACTGAAGAGGGAATTTAATTTATGTCAGCAGAGAATTAGGTTTTACTGGCCCTTGTGGCTCTGTGGACCGGGTAGGAAGAGCAGTGAAGACTGCAATGCTTTGTGGTGAGAAAGGTCAAAGACTTGAAAGACCACTACACGGCTCTAAGTAGGCAATCTGGCTTTAGCAGCTAGAAAACTCTAAAACAGGTTTTGATAATGGGGTTTAAGCTTCAACTTACGACAGCCTCTCTCGTCGCTCCCGTCAACGCAGTTGGGCACTTTGTTACACTGCCAGTCACTTGGAACACACATTCCATCTCCACACATGAAGTTCCCAGGACTGTTACACTCAGTGGTGAAGTTATTCCCAGGAAGCTTTTGGCTCTCTGATTTTGAAAAAAAAAAAAAAAGAGATTATTTTACAATTTCTTCACTCCATAAATAAATCAATTAAGGATGCATCAGCAGCACAGTGAAAATGCATAAGCTTTATGATCTGACTCCCTTACAGGCATAAACATATTAAAGGGAAAGCTTATGTTGAAAAAGCAGAAGGAAAAAAACGCCAGAAAAAATAATACTTAAACTGAGAAGGTCTTTCAGGAATAACAGTACGGTTGGAAAAACTATTCCTTTAAAGCGAGGCAATATCTTAATGGAAACAAGATAATAACCCAAACACCGGTAAACACTCACATACACAGAGCACATACTTTACACATTCAACATAGATGCACTGATTCCCATACATACCAGAAATAGACACTTTCACACAAAGAATGCACGCTAATCGAGGTTGGGCCCGATCTAGTTGACGCAGTGCAGCTGCAGCATAATAGGCTGGAATGTGAAACATGACCTTTTGGCTGAGGGTTGACACTGTGCGGCGAGCGGTTTTACTCGTAAACAAAGCTATGTGACAGTAATGAGGAGTTCCAGACAGAACGGAGAACACTTATCCTGCAGTGTCAAAACTATGGTCCACTGAAGGGCCACTTCATATAAATTTAGAATGAGATGCAAAAGGTGAACCTGCCGTTAAAAGTCCTGAACACTTTTCATAATAAAGGTGGTGAAGGTAACCAGAACAAAGTTGAACTTTCTACAGCAACTGCAATTTAGTGTCAGGGCAAGAGATGAATAAATGAAAAAAATAAATAAATAAAATGAGCAAAATTTGTCATTTTTCTGATTAGTTAACCTCAAAACTGTATTTAGCAGCTTCATTACTGTGTGTAAATTGTTAAAAAATATTTTGTATGGTTTAATATTTGAATATTTAAGAGCAATAAAAAGACAATAAAGCAAAAACATTAATTGCCAGCATTGTAAAAATATTAATTATCTATAAACATGAGCGCTATGCTAGTTGGAGATTGTGATACTCTAGTGTGCTTAAATGGTTTTGAGTCTTGAACAGGAGACCTGTCCTGTACTGCACCTCTGACCAACTAACTACTGACGGGAAGCGTGAGCGCCCCACAGTCATGAACATGAATATGTGTGCATGTGAAATGGTTGATTGACAGGTTGATTTTCTGTTAGCCTAGTTATACTACATGGCAGCAGAAGTATTTTTATTTTGATTAAACTTGCAAAAAGGAAAAGACAGCTGGAAATACCACAAATTTTAGCATACAATGTACATATACAATTTTTCCAGTGAATGTTGAACATTGCACAATCGATCCAAGCCTAGGTGAAATGTTCGCAAAAACTAATGCATGACAAATTAACTTAGCAAAAAGGACTTTTGTTTTTTCTTCTACATTTAATTTGAAATTGGTCACACTCAATATACAAATGAACGCTGGCATTGTGTCCTGAAATTCTTACCAGAGTTTTCACTGTCACTACACATGGCTGATATTTGCTCAGTACAAACAGACGGGCAGAGGAACTGACGGCAGAACAATCTTATTTTTACATCATTCCCAGCTCTGCTGCTTGTTACCTTTGCAGATACCAGAAACTATCTACAGCTCCTCACTTAAATGACACCACCTTTCTGATAATCTGTTGAGACGATGTAAAGTTCTGTTTTGGGCTTTGCAATTTTCAAATTTTCCATTTGAAAAGTGACACAAAAAAAACCCTAATTTGAAAATAGCGTTATAATTTCTATTATGTCTGTCTTTACTCTTATTCAAGACTTACAATATTTTAAAAAATGCAATTGCTGCTTTCACAAAATATGTTTTTTATGGGGGTTATTGCTCTGTGGCAGTTTAATCTATTATACTTGTTTTGAGATAGAAAAATTGCATCAGTCACAAGAAATGTTGCAGACTATTTCATGTAAACACCTGAATGAATCCAGACTTCTTTCGGTTCACGAGTAAATTCATAGCTGTCAATAATATTTTTATTGATAACAAAATTGATTTTATTGATTTTTTATAGATATTTCCTGCCGACATAGAAAGTCAAGAAATAGCTTAAAAGGTGACTTGAAAACATAACATAAGGAAAGAAAAAGATGTCATTTTTTAAGATCCTCTGTGTTTAAAAATATTATTTAGTAAGCTGTTTAGATTTGCATTGCACAGATCCAGCTCCGAAGGATACAACCTTTCCAACTTTATCTACACATTTTTACACCCTTTGAAATGGTGTTTATTTATTTATTTACTTATTTTGAATATAAATTAAGTAATGAAGCTTACCATTTAACCCTTTAATCTCAATGAGTAGTATCACTACAAAAACTAAGTGAAGGAAGTCTTTCTAGTAGAAAAAAAAATGGAAAAACTCTGTTAAGTTTCGGGGCACAATACATCAGCTAAAATAAGCGCCTTCACCACATTAAAATTATTATGGTGGCAGCCTTTTGAGTGCTGTCTCAGGGTGACAGACGAGATATGAATGTTTTGTAAGCACTGTGAGTGGCCAGCAGCAAGTCTGCACTGTGAGAGTAGCACGACTGCAAAATGAACATCACTCAAATTAAAGGTCACCTTACAGAGATGCAAATTTAGGCAGTTATTCACATGAAGCAAAAGATTTCACATTCACATTTGAGAAGAAATTGACAAACAAAAACACCCAAATTTCAGCTTATAATTCCTACCAGAAATGCTACGATCTCTGCTGTCTTTTTCATATTTTGTTGTTATTTGCTCAGCTTCACCAGAAAAAGGATTTGCACAATATGACAGAGGTGTAAAATACTTGTAGGGCAAGTGTACCTACCTAACACGTTACTAATCAATGTCCAATAGATGTGGAACGACATCTTGTAATTTTAAAATTACAAAAACGAAATTCTAAAACCCAAAGTGTTATTTGTTTTGGTCTAAGTTGTTGTGCCAGGATGTCAAGGCAAATATTTTAAGCTTGATAATCTGTATGTTTGAGACTCTCATTTTAAAGCAACACAGGAAGTACTTCTTGAGTTGGGTGATAGAGTCACCAGAGCAGACAAACAAAAATTGCCTATTATGTTGGCTGACATATGACGTTGCATAAGCATGGATGACGTCCTCATCTATAAATTATTGTAGTGGCAGCTTCTGAGTGCTTGGCGGGCTGTAAATTTACGTCATGTAAATTTACAACATTTACATGATGTAAATGTTTTGTAAGCTCTTTGAAATTACTGTAAATGGCCAGCCTCTAGACTGGAAACTGAGAGTTCTTAATTGCTAATGATGCTAAAATATCTGCTGAGCTAAAGGGCTAAGCTAAACACAATCTAAGGACTAGTCATCTATGAACCAAATTGTTTTACAATGATTACAGAATCTTTAAACCCATTTGTAAACTCTAAATGTAATCTTAGCTATTCCCAAAATGTACCGTATTTTACCACATTATAAGGCGCACATTAAATGAATGGCCTATTTCAAAACTTTTCCCATGTATAGGGCGCACCATAGAATAGACGCTAGAGGCTGAGGTTACGTTATGCATCCATTAGAAGGAGCTGCGCTAAAGGGAATGTCAACAAAAAAGTCAGATAGGTCAGTCAAACTTTATTAATAGAATGCAAACCAGCGTTCTGACAACTCTATAGCGTCACATGACAGAAATAAGGCATTACAATTGGAAATAGTAACACAAATAGCAGCTGCATCTAATTAACCGAGCTTAATAGCTTAATGCTAAACGGCTAACTTTTAGCTCTCAACAATACAAGTAAACAACACCCAACGACCATAATATTCAACGGGACAAAGTACAAATGCAGCTCTTAGACATTTATAAAACCGAACTAAACCAACAACA
>CAEFZY010054070.1:0-29436 GCA_903066815.1 Brachyrhaphis roseni | reverse complement strand
TCGTGGCTTCCTGCTGTTTCCAAACCCCTCTGGGCTCCATATGTAGTTCACACCCAGCTGCGAACAGCAGGATCTCTCTCGGTATCTGTCCCCACCAAAATTCCCAGAAACAGGCTTAAATTTAGTACTGGAGTTCAGAGAAAGGTTATCTTTACACACCAAAATTTGTTGTTCTGCACTCTGCACCCCAAAAGACTTAATCTTGTCTTAAATCAAAAATAATACATAAAATCAACAGAACAAAATGAGGTAGAATTCTCAAATACATTCATCATTTACTAGATTCTTAATTCTAAAATTAGATAATACAATTTCATTTAAAACATGCTATTAGTACTTAAGAAATGTCTTAAAAATTAATGTTAGTATGGTAAACACTCTATGTTATACTCAATTTAACACCATCCCAGATGTTATTTTCTGAAAGACTTTAATTGTTCCGTGAACCCAACAAACTTCTCTCTCCCAAGCTCAAGTGATACTGCTCTCTGGAATGCCAGTTTTATGACCTCCTGTTCCTGCCTGATAACACAGAGGCAGTTCAGAGAGAGTTCACTATACTCATAATTGTTCTGAATGAGAATGTTCAATATACCTTTTACACATATAATAAAATGAACTGTATGAAACACTAAAATAATAATTTTCCTCAACACAGGGCATCATCAGCAGTCCCTAGGACACGGCACACGATGACCCCACGGCCGACACACTCCCCTTGGCGGCTCCCACGGTTGAACAATGGGCGCCACGGAAGCATAGAGCTGAAATGACAATTAGCACTGCCATAACACAAACAGCAAAATATCGATTAGTTTCCTCTTAGATCTTATCTCTGTTTTTTATCTCAGCTCCATTTTAAACAATTCTTGTAATAAAAAAAAACTCCAAAACAAAACTCAAAAGATGTAATGTTGTTAAATACATCACATTTAACATTAAAATCATGAATATCAGTGTGAATTTAACTGTCTATTCAAAATTACCTTCACAAAATTAACCAGATTTTACTGATTTATTGTCTGAACATTTTATGTAAAATTCCTAAAAGAATTAAACCTGTACTAATTATGCTAATGTTTATCTTTAAACAATAACACAGCTCGTTTGTTTCTTTCAAAACATTTTTTTTCAAAACATTTCTTCTTAATCCATTTAAAATAATGCTCTGAAAATAGCTAACATAAAACTCAAATCAATATGAATCAGAATTCCTATAATTTCTTGTTTTGTTTTTTTTTTTTTTTCAGCCAAAACGTATTTCATTATCATTACAAATCTGTTCAACTACACCATATCAAGGCTTTAATGGAAAACAAACTCATATTCATCAACATTCATTTTCATAAAACAAAAGGTTATGGTTACTGGTATGGACTGAACTTTCTCCCATATTTCCGCCCATAGCTCTTTTCCCCAGACTTCTTCATTTTGAATTTTCCAACCATTGTTTTCCATGTTGGCACCTTCTCTGCTCTCACTCCCTCCAGAGCAGCCGCTCACTCCTTCACCTCCGTCACAGGATTTCCCGCAGCATTCCTCCGTTGCCGTCGGACATCTGGCAGATGTTGCTGCTCCTGCCTTCTCCGACGGACAAGCTTCACTCCCAGCGGAGGATACGGAGGCGGATTGGGTTTAACCCCACAATCCTTACAATCATCTTCATCATCCCCTTCATTCCAAATATAATCTCGCTCATCTGTTTCATCACTCCAAATGTTACCATCCCAGCCCACATGCGCCGCTGCAAGCCAGAAGCAGGACTCTTTCTCAGAACTTCAATTTTCCTTAATACTGACAAAAGTTCGGCTGGACTAGCCGCTTGCAGCGGATCTTCCCACGGTTCCGGCCGTCCTCCTCCATCGCGCAAACACAAAGCAATTTCTTTACAATAAGGTTGCTCCCTGCCCGGAACAACATCAACATCATTTTCAGCTTCCTCTGATTTTTCTACCTTTTTTTTGTTGAACATATTTATCACAGTCTCCCCTCAAAAATCCTGTTCGTGACGCCAGAAATGTTTTGAAATTTTTGTGCAGGATCGGGGGGTGATCGGTGATAAGAAATGACAACAAGCCGGTCCGCTAGAATAAATGGGCGTTTTTATTCAACAGATTACGGCACTGTATCCGCTAGAACAAATGTGTCAGTTTCATTCCCCGCAGCATACAGTCAAAACTCATTACAACACGTGATGCATAGTTACTTTCAGTTTCTCTCACCTTGACACAAGACTGGGAAGCCGATCAGTCTGGAGAAGAGCAGTGACTACGCGGCCGGGCGTCCGTACGCAACCCACGGCAGACTTCACCAGACTGAGGGATTTCTCCCATTTTTATAACCATTAACAAACACCTCGCATGTGGGGAGGAAGTGGCCACTCTCCTCCTCCCATACGGGTCGTACGGTCAGAGTGCCCCGATGGTGTAATAGTTTTGAGTGTGATAACTGCCCAGTCCGTGCCTGGTACTGTCAGGAGTGCAGAGCACTCAGTTTCGATAACAAATTCTAAAGTAGGTCAGTTTCAATAACAAGTTATGTGAGGCGTTCAAAGCAGGTACACATGTGCATATAAGGAATCATATGTGATTAAAACATGTAACATAATCATATGTGCATAAAACAGATTAAAATGTGTAACATAAATGATTGTCAAAGGACATAAACACAAAAAATACCCCATAATTATATCAGCTTCCTAGATTTTTAATACTTAGATGTACTTCATTATGTGATACTTATAGGTTTGCTGTTCATTTCTTGAGTTGGGAAGTCAGACCCAGTTCTACATTTACTTGGTAATTTTCCATCTGAGCTTTCCCTCTGGGTTGCCTGTGTGATGAGGAGCGACAGGCGCCAGTAATGCAAAAATAATCTGCTAATCTCCACTGTAATTAAACAGATGGAATGAGGTTTTTACTGCTTACTTCAAATAAGCTTTAACTTCCTCCAAGCCAGGATGTGCAGAGTTACTGAGGAAGAGAATTGCAATGAGATCCCTAGAAGGCTTATCTCGACCTGCGCTTTTTATGTGTGTTAAAATCCATCCATCCATCCATTTTCTTACACCCTTGTCCCTAGTGGGGTCAGGAGGGATGCTGGTGTCTATCTCCAGCTAACGTTCCGGACGAGAGGCGGGGTCACCCTGGACAGGTCACCAGTCTGTCGCAGGGCAACACAGAGACAGACAGGTCAAACAACCATGCACACACACACTCACACCTAGGGAGAATTTAGAGAGACTAATTAACCTGACAGTCATGTTTTTGGACTGTGAGAGGAAGCCAGAGTACCCAGAGAGAACCCAGCATGCACAGGGAGAACATGCAAACTCTGTGCAGAAAGGACCCTGGGCTGGGAATCAAACACAGGACCTTCTTGCTGCAAGGCAACAGTGCTACCAACTGCACCACTGTGCGGCCTCATGTGTTAACATGCTCTGTTTACATTTATGTAGGATAAACCACCAATTTTTTCATAGCTTTGAAAAAATTATAAACAGTCACCAGAATAAAAACTATATTCATAGATAAAAATCACACAATAAGTTTAATGCATCAAAGAAAATATAAAATAAATATTGTGACGACCCTTGTATTTCAATGGGAGCCTGAGGTTCTGACTGACCACATGAGGAGGCCTTGTCTGAGTGACCTAAGTCGGGCCGTAGCAAATGTAAATGTACACTAATTTCAGCCAACTAAAAACAGTGAAATTAGCTACCAAGTATAAATAAAAAATGACAAAATCGAAATAACTTTTTACACTTGTTAGAAGTGGGTTTTTGTGACTTTTCTGCAGAAAAGTTTATACATGAGAGAGAGAAACACATTTGCTGAATAAGTTCTGACGTAGCAAACTATCCCACCAACTTGTGGGCCTGTGCCTGAGCAGAGACACAAATCACTAGCATGGAGGGGAAAACTCTGGGCCTTCAGTTACTAACTGAAGTGATGGAGTGATGGAAAAATGTCAAAGTCCAAACCTCCAGTTCAGAGAGAAGGAGTCTCTCCATTTTTCCGAGATCTGTGGTCCATGCTTGTTTATTACAGCCGTCAATGTCTATTGAAATTATGCTTTGAGTTGCTTGATTAATTTGTTCCAAACCAGAAGATGGAAACACTTATCATTTGCATTTTCTTTTTTGCAAACACCTCTGAACACTGCTGAGGAATCTGAATGAAAATAGGGGGGGGGAAAGCAAAGAAAAAAATCACATGTATGAGGTGAGATATTTACTGCAGTGCTTAAAGTTCACTGTATGACATGTAAAAATCAAGTTCTAGAAGCTCTAAAAGTTAGCTAAAAATGACAAATTATTACAATTTAAATTATATATATTTTATTAAAGGTTTCATATTTTTTCACAATGTTATACTGTGTTTATGAAAACATACTATTCTATGACCTTCAATGCTAATGTATAACACTCCATAATTAAGCCCAGATTTTCTGCCACCTGACCTGTGTGTGGTTTGATGTGCTGTTCAGATTGGATGTGTTGACCATGTGTGTCTTGTGTATGTTGATAAGGTGTTGACATTTCAAGTGATAGGACTGGCATTATGATTACCGCCACAGCACTGTCTTAACTGACTGATTTAGATCTTAATATTTTTATTTGCTAACAAGTAGAAAAAATCTGTAACGCTTTATTTGGCAGGTTGTGCATAACACTGACATGACACTGTCATAAACATAACGCCTGTCATGAACATTAAGGAGTCTTTATGAATGTCTATGACTGTTGTCAGGAAGACTGTTGTCCATTACAATTTCCAGCTTTGCATTAAAGTGTCATTATTTACAAAATAATGCAAAGTTGGCTCTTTAATGGACTTTTAATGCAACTTTTAGAGCAACTTTGCATTAAAAGTTTCATTATTTTCCAAATGACACTTCATGACAGATGTTATGTCATGTTTATGACAGTGTCATGTCAGTCTTATGCACACCCTGTTTTGACAATTATTTGGTAACACTTTATTTGTAAAGTGTTACCAAATAATTTGTTATCTTGATCACAGCAAGCAGTAATGAAACAAAAGACAAGGTAGGATTCTGTTCACTCAGAGTGCATATTGTGTGGAAGCTACAAAATAAAATAACTATAATGTTGCACTTGCAGAGAGCAAATTGATTCATTTAAAAGTTGTTAAATGCTATGTGTCAGGGTTAAATTAAGTGAAATAGATTTAAAGACTATTTTCTCATTCTTTTTTATCTAATATTTTAAGTCTTTGTTTTTCAGTAGCTATATCCCACTTTTAAATACAAATTGCTGCTTTTGAAGTTTTCAGAAATGGCTAATGTCAAAGATGACAAGTAACATTTTTAAATAAATTACAGAAATGTGAAAAGTTGTGTTACTGAATTTATGACCTAAATAAATCTTCAGTGCTTTTATAGACAAAGTTGGCCAAGACACAATCCAGATGCACAGAATGAGACAGTGAGCAATTATCAATCAAAGCAACTGATTGGAGCATTTAAAAAGACTTATTCATACAAAGATGTGTGGCAGGATCTCAGTGCCTCTGATTAGTATCCTAGAATTGTAAATTGTGCCTAATTAGGCTGTCATGGGTTCATTAAGGGCTTCAGCAACTCAGCTCCCACTCACCTGCATGTATATTAAAACTCATTAGCCTCCTTGTCTGAGACAGCACTTGCATTAATTGCCATCGATGCCCTGGCCCTCTAAGCAGGGTCTTTTCATGCTCCTTTGCACAGCATAGTTAGCATCGTGAAAATCTTTTTTAGAATCAGGTTTTTTCAATCTTTAGTTCTTATCCAGTTTGTTAAATTTTTAGAGGTATGAAATTGTATTGCACACCTGAGATCAAATTAAAGTTGGAATGCAGTCATGGGACTGTTGTTTCATTCCATTTTTTCCTATTTGCTCTGGTTTCCTTTGTTTTCAACTTAAGTCTTAGCTTCAGGGTTTTTCCCTGATATCCTCCTTCCCTCGCTCACAGAATTTGGAGACTGCATTAAAGATGCAAAGTGTACACAAATACTAGAGACAACTGAACAAAACAGCAAAGGATTAATATTTCTTATTTACCAGAAACTGGTGTATGTTTGAGACCAGTAGGCTACTCATATTATTAGTTCAACTGTCTAAACAGTTATCACCTGTTTAGACAGCTAAACAGGTGGTAACTGTCAAAACAAGGCTGTTTTCTGGAAGTTTGGTCCAGATTTTTGGCACATAGAAGCTGAATGCTGATTTTCCATTTTTGGTTCTGGTTCTGATGCAGAGCAGAACCAGAAGACCTGGGAGGTCTGGAAGGTTGATACAATGACAGCAGATCTTTGATGTACTGTATTGTGGTGCTAAGCCGTTTTAAACCAACAACAATAATTTGAAGTGCTGCAGCGTGAGAAGCACTAAGTTGCTTTAGAACTGGGTTTTAGTCAGAACGCCAGCAGCAGCGTTCTGGATCAGCTGGAGCTGGAAGATTGATTTTTTTAGTCAGACCTGTGAAGACACTGTTGCAGTAAACAATGTGACTACAAATAAACACATGATGGATGAGTTTCTCTAGATCTTGCTGAGACATTATTCCTCTAATCCTGGAAATGGTTTTCAGGTGATAGAAGGCCTACTTTAACTGTTCCTAGCTCTGAAGGTTCAGGTCAGAGTTCATCACTACATCCAGATTTTGGGCCTGATAAGATACCCAGCAGGAATTAATAAGAAGACAAGACAAATTGAGATTTGCTCTTATCTGCCAATGACCTTCTGTCATGATCCGTGTTTTTCTGTGTTTATTTTCGAGTTTTTTCCTGTGTATTCATGTCTAGTTCGCTGTCTCTGTGCTCTCCCCTTGATTATTCCCAGGTGTGTCTATTTCCCTTGATTACCCTCTGTGTATTTAGTCCCACCCGTGTCCTGTGTTCCTCGTCGGATGTTTGCCAGTCTATTGTAACGTCCATTCGTTTGCCTTGTGTTGAGCCCTGGATTCTGCTCAGCAGTGCTGCCTTGGTTTTGGACTGTTTCCCTGTGTTCTGCCATCATTAAATACATCATTTCACTGCTACCTGGGTCTCAAAGCGTCTGCCTCACCACCTCACCACACACCGTTCTTGACACCTTCGTATATGCACTAATGCCTTGTGATAACTCAGGTTGAGTAAGAATAAGGGAGTAAACCCACACAGACATTTTGGGTGATTTTTAATGTACGATTGGAAACTAGTTTTAGATTTGAAGGACATTGATAAAATGAACAATAATGGCAGATAGCTCTTAGTTTTTTTTTTTTTTTTTTTTTTTGTGATGACTCTTACTGCCTCTCAACACACTTTTTGGGGTAATATAAGTGATAAGGTTACCTGGCAATATCCTTATTTTGCTGCACCTAATCCAATATGCTACCCAGCTCCTGGTGCTGTCAAATACTGGCTCTTTTTCTGCACAGGAAAAGATGGGGATCTTTAAAGTTCTAGCCATATTCTGCTGCTTAAAGTGCTTATAGCATGCACGCTTGCATGCTATATGTGCATTTTTTAAAACATTTGAAGCTTATAAATTTGAACCATGCTGTTGCACCAAATACTGCTCTAAGATCAGTGTTCATAGCACCAACTGTTTTATGAGTAGCCACTCCAGGTTTGTGGTTCTTGGCAGCAACTTAGTGCTTCTCACACTGCAGCATAAACTAATTTTTTTTTATATATAGCCTATGTTAAATCAAGCTATTATTACTAATCTTTTCATTATTTTGCAAAAGATGGGATCATTAATAAACACTATCTACAATAACTCTTTGAAGAATTTGAATTAATAGGAGTTACAACATTTAACTTCAATTTGGGATCAATAAAGTATTTTTGAAAATGAATTGGCTGTTCTAATGACTGAGGGCAGACGCCTCTCATTGACACGTTTTGATGGGCTTGTCAGTGAACACCTGGCCTTTGAGCCTGAAGGTGGAAATAATGCACACCTGTTTGCCAATATGAATAAAGAAAGCACCAGTGAGCCCAGTGTTCGTTCTGACTGTTGGCTGCATGGTTTGCCTGCTGATCACATTAATATTATGAAGTGGGGAAATTAGTGTCAGTCTGGTCGATATACCAAATTTGATTCTGTTATCATAATAGTTGTACTCTGTGAATAAAATAACATTTTCCCAGTGCTCATGTTAACATTAGCATTAGCCATAATATTTATCTGGTTATCTGCGTCATTTGGCCTCACATGATACCAAGTTGATTATATATGGAAGTCTGTTCTTTTATTACTGAATGGACTAGTAGTTAATACCTGCAGTAAACAGGTATTAACTGTTCACTGCTAATTGCCTCTCACAGATAGCTAATGCTAACAACAATTTGTAACGTTAACTTACTTTGTTTTTCTAACTGCCACATTTGATTTGCACAGAACCCATGAGGGGATGTGGGGAATTTTTTCTTGTGCGTTCCCTCACAAAAGTTGAATATTACCTTGCACTGTGTTCCAGTCAGATGATTATTTCTGTTATGCAATGCTCACAATTCTGCCTATGTTCATGAATGCTAAGTGGTAGCAGCATAACATGTCCAATTTTCAAGTTCAGTCCAGGGAATCCGGGGGATTTTCATTGAGGATAATGTCCATGATTTATCAATATCCAGGAGACCAATAGGTGTCCTTAAAATGACTGGCACCATGTCTGGATACCACAGCCTTTCTCATCCCTTAACTGCTGCCTAAGGAGTGCTTCAGAGAGAATGGTTTTAAGACATGCAGATATAGATGAACGAACCGGAAAATACATTTACCACCACTTCTCTTTGTTTTAAAACTAAATCAATTTCAATTTCTGCACCATAAATGTACATATCTTGGACATCATATGATACTTAAGGTGGTAAAGACATGCCCTGACAAATTTTTGTTTCCTTAATTCTTTTTCTACTTTGCAAGTTGAATCAATTACACAGACAGAATGAAGCCTCCAGGCAAAGGACCCTAGTACTGAAAGCATGGGGTGAAAAGAGAAAAAAACCTCAAGTCATCAGGCATTTATATCTAATGACAGAAATTTCACCCCATGTAAATGTAGCACATCAGCATCTCGACAACATTTTTGTTCCACATCATTAATCTGCAGAAGCTTCCTTAGTGAGAAAAACAAAATGGAATTAATTAGGAGAATGCAATAAACCAAGTTGAGGAATTAATAACACTGCATGCCTTGTTAATGGACACCAAGCAAATGACGCCATTATTCTTTAAAAGGCAGGCCAGCTCAGTGCACCGACTGCTTGTTTCTGACTCAATTACATTGCAGAGAGAGCACTGTTCTCTACCTTTCTAAAATGAAGTTTCAATGAGAAAATTTAATTAGGAGTTATAGCCTGCTGAAGACACTCATGGAAAACCATGTTTTTCATTTCCAGCTTCTTAGTTTCTCTGCAACTTTTCTGTGGAACTTTGGATTTAATTAGAAAACACTCTTTATGCATTGGATTAAGTCTTCACAATAAAAGAGTTTGGAAAATTCAATGCAGCATAACATTAAGAAATCTTCAGAGAAGTCCCTTCTTGCTGTATTAATTTTGATTAACAAAACTATTCAGATTTTTTACTTTTTCTACTTTTAATTGTGTCTTGGCCAAGGGATAAAGATAATCTAACTCATACACCATCTGCAAACCTACAGGACATTCTCATTGCTGTTGTTGGTAGGGTGATCCTACCCGCAAGCTAGCGCCATGTGTTGCATTTCTCCTTGGTAACAAGCTTAGTCTTTTAAAACCAGGGGGGGCAAAGATGTTACTGGGGATGGCAGGGGTCAAACAGCAGTGGAGTTAATCAGTATGTGATGAGTCAGAGGGTGGAGAGAGCTGCCTTACCTGGGGACATTGAGAACTTCCTCTAGATTACTCAGAGCAAAAAAAAAAAAAAAATCGGAGAGCTAAATTTAAGAAGTAACCCATGAAATTAACACCTCTAGCTCTTTTTTCTGCTTCCAACACTGATTTCAAGAATAGACAGCTTCTTTTAAACTTTTCAAAATAAGAGAGGGGACCTGACTTCATCTGGAGTGACTCACTGGGTGCCACCCGCTCCAGTTTGTTGTCTTATGAGACGTGGAAGCAAAGAACTATTTAGAGAACTATATCCCTAATACTAAAAAGATGATAAAGGTAATTTCGGACTAATGAACTCCATATATAAAATATGTCAGATATTCTACCTAATTTTTCCTTGGAATAAGAAATTAACTTTTTGTCATTAATTAGTGGTGTAAAAATGTTTTATGATTAAGTGGAAAATTATCAGGTTCCATAAATACTGTATATGTTGTAATTATAAGCACTAAGTTCCTGTGTACTGTGACACACTGGCAACTTCATTTCTTCCAAACTATGATATTTGTAAAGTTAAACAAATGTCATGATTTAAGGAGGGTGCATGGACCCAGATGCAGAGAGGCAGAGGCATCAATAGATGATGATCTTTTAATGAGAAAAAAAAGATCATTAACAAGAAGTTGCAAAAGCAGAACAGAAAGGAACCAGATACATGGAGGAACATGATAGGGTGTAACAGGAGGAACCAGCAAGGAGTGAAAGCAGGAGAGGTGTGAAGGTGAATGCTGGAACAATAGACCTGGTCTGATTGGCTAACCATTCTTTGGTTTTGATCAATAGTTGTCTTTGGCTGCTTTTTAAAGCTACAGGATGTAACTTTTACAATTAAAATATATATTTTTTTCTCCATATTTATTAAAACCGCCACCATGTTGTGACAGTATAATATGAGACAGATAATCTGAGAAAAGTTCAGGCTCCTCCACCTTCTCCCTCGGCGGCTTTTGCTGTCTAAAGAAATTCTTTTCAATCCCCTCTGATGCTCACTTTGACCTTCAGGAAGTCATCAAATATCAGCATTGAGTTGAACCTGGCTGGTTCAACTCAACAGGTCTACCCAGTAAAGTGTTCTGCCATTTAATTTCACAAACACAATAAGGGCATAAGTGTGTACAAACCTTTGATAGTTATTGTATACGAAATTATTTTACTGTATTAAACATATTTATGGAATTATTTTACAATTTACAAAAAACGTAAAAAATAAACTACAAGCATAAAAGGTTTTGCTTGTCATATCTGCACATGGGTTTTCCTGAAGTAATCTATGTCTTTTCTATTCATACTCTTCTAACAGAATCAAACAGCTGACATCCATATTAAAAATAAAATATATTAATTTTACTTTACAGCAGGTGGAGATTTTGTTTTTGTCTTTAGTTGAAGGATAAGAAAATCCCATCAAAATAAAACTGCTAATGCCCAAACAGCTATTAAAGTTTGATTTAACATGCCTTGGCAAGAACAGTGGATTGAATTGTAATATCCCTGAAATCCCTATGATGTGATTAAAACCAGAGAAATGCAGGTCAAACATAATGAAAACTAAAAAAATATGACTATGTTGCACAGAAAAAAAAGTATTTGCAAGAATAAGCTGTTATCAACCATGAAGAAAGAATAAATGTTCAAAGTTTTGATACTACATATTGTTATTAAATAATCTTTGTCGATGTTTTAAGAAAATTGCACCATACCATCATGTAAATTTAGCTACCACTGTGTTTGTCTATAGACATTACTGGTTGACATTCTACAAGGAGCAGAACAAGCCTTAGAAATAATTGTACATGCTTATGCCCATAAGTCTTCTGCATTTTAATAAACTAAAAGCTGCCGTCTGTGCTTTTTAAACAACAGAACACATATAAGCTGAACATGTGTGTACAAACGATACGCACCTAACAAAGGGCGTAGCTTTGATAGGTGCCAAAATGAGTTGGATCGGATTTTTTGGGGCCACTCTGTGTTTGTCCCTTAAGGACACATGGTGGGGGCCAGCACTGAAACGGTGAACTATTTCTCTGTTGTTCCTAATCCTTGTTATCACTCATTTGGCTTTAATAAACTGAACTGATCATTTTACTCTGTTTGCTTGGTTATTCAAGACGATCCCTCCCCCAAAAAAGAGTTTGGGTGAAACATTCATATTCAGAAGCCTCTGTAGAGTGATATCCACTTATAGTCTGAAGGACAGAGCTCCATCCACTGCGTGTAAAATTAACAAGTTCCCACTGAGATCCCACCTTACTGAGGACAAGTTTATTCACTCATTGGTCCCATGTATCAGTTAAGTAATTGGAGGTTTAAGCCGAGCTGATAGAGGGGATAGACAGTACTCCATCCATCCATCCATCCATCCATCCATCCATCCATCCATCCATCCATCCATCCATCCATCCATCCATCCATCCATCCACTTTCTTTACAGCCTTGTCCCTAATGGGGTCGGGAGGTACTGGTGCCTCTCCAGCTACGTTCCGAGCGAGAGGCGTGGTCACCCTGGACAGGTCGCCATTCTGTTGCAGGGCAATACACTGGTGCACACACACACACACTCACACCTAAGGAGAATTTAGAGAGACCAATGAACCTGACAGTCATGTTTTTGGACTATGGGAGGAAGCTGGAGTACCCGGAGAGAACCCACACATGAACAGGGAGAACACAATGCTCCCGGGCCGGGAATCGAACACAGGACCTTCTTGCTGCAAGGCAACAGTTCTACCAACTGCACCACTGTGCAGCCCCAGACAGTACTCATGGATCACAACTTTTGAAAATCAGTTTGGACAAGTTAACATCTGGTGTAGCTGTAGCTGAACATGCATGTTTTCTAAAGAACAATGTTTAAGCAAGTAGCTTTTAAGAAAATATTTGCATCCAGATTGCCTTATTTATTTACAGCTGGATAACTCATGGTGACAAATCACATGCTGTTGGGAAGCAATTAGACAATACCAATACAACAACCAATACTATACAAAAACACTATAACATTGCCTGGTAATATTAGAGATGCCAGAGCATCAACATCAGTATTGAGAATTCAAATTTCAAGCGTCCTGTTGCATCATTCTGTATCATCCAGACCTGGTATTTAAATGCTTCCTAAGCAGCCAGATGTCTCTAAATACAGAAACAAGACTGCTAGGTTTAAGATGGAAATTTTAAGAGGCGAACATGGAGAAGAAGAGAAATAAGGCAGTGAGAGACAGGACACTGTGTAATTTGCACAGCTCATTTTATTCATCACTTTACTAATAATTAATTATGAGAGTCACATTTTGCAAAATTCATAGTTTCATTTCTTTAAGACAATAAGCTCAAAACAACACATTCTTATTTAGCCAACTTCTGACAAAATGAAACAAAGAAGATGGTTAATAGTGGTGATTCATCCTGATTTGTCTCTGTCAGTCTGTCAATAAGAAATTGTTTTGGAATGTAGGCCACTTCCCCTCAGCATCCATGAAGGGCACAAGAGGTGTTTGCTGTAGCTTGGAACCATGATGTCAACTTGTAATATAATTACAAACCCATCTGTCTCTCATTGCATGACAAGCATAAAATGTTCAATTATAATTTTGTTCAATTGTAATTAGTTCAGCTAAATTTACTGTCCTCCATGTGCTTAATGACGAGGAGATGCATGACTCTGTTCTAAAGGACCAGAGAGATTTGTACACACTGCCTTTCACAACCATTGTACACATGTAGCTGCATGCGCTTAACCCTTTCTTTGTGCTTTGATAAAGATCTATCTCATACAAAATGTTATTTTTGAAAGTTCTTTAAACATTGCTTTTTCTACAATACTGGAATTATTGTACACAATAAGAGGGGGAAAAGTACAAAAATAAATAATGAATGAATGTAATGGAGCTAGAAGCTGTCATTCTGAAATTTGTACAAATACAATTACAAAAATACTGCTGTTCACTTAATTCTTAGCAAACAACAGTGCAGGGTCATTTTTTGTGGTCCTGAATCTGTATTCCTAAAGCCTCCTCTCCACAGGCATGGCTTTAACTGGCTCAGTCAGCCTGGACCAGATTCATCTCCATTAGGAAAAACAGTTCTCACGGTTTTTCAAAACAAGTCAGGCAAAGATGTACATTGATTGGGTTAGGCTTCGATATTAACTATATGACACTTTTGTCTTTAAGGCAAAAATCTCTGCGTTTACTTGAGTTGGCCATGATAACACACAGACAGAATGACATGTAGCATCATTTTAGGCTTTAATCTTAACTAATAATAATCCCAATGAGGCTAAATAATATAACAATAATTTAATTTCCCCTTGGCATCAATACAGTATTTTTGAATGTGAAATAAAAACAGATATATTACATGGGTTACAGACCTTTACTTACATTTTAGTCATTATCCCACTAATGCACAAAGACAGTACTGCCCACTGAGATGCCTTCCTGTCTTTGTCCATCTCAATTTCAGAGTGCATATGGTCTCGTGCCGAATCCTGCATGATGCTCTCCTACTAGGTGCTTGCTGCTGCTATAGCCACCTATAGGATACTTTTATTCTGATTATAACTCATCAAAACCACCTTTGCGGAGTGTTGGTGCAAATGACATCATCGTCGACCACAGCTCACAACCCACTCACATTCCTTTGCACATTCATGTTCACCCCCCCCGAGAAACATACTGCAATGGAGTCTATACTTTTAGATCGGACAATTTTGTTTTGTCTAATCCCCACTTAGTTTATAATTCAGTTTAATCCTTCTGATTACCATGGTTGGTCATGGTGAATGTTCATTTGCTCCTTTTGTGTGGATGTGCTTGTGTGTGTGTGTGTGTGTGTCCGTGTAGAATAGATGTATGAGTGTTAAGCACATTTGTGTGTGAATTAGTCACCTTGAGGTGCGATGACGGCACAATGGTGAGAAGGCTAGAAATTGTGCTACACTCAGCACCCACGAGAAACAAAAGGCAGGTAGTCCCGACTCCACAGGGCTGCAGCAGTTTCAGGCAGATATATAACAGGCACCCTGACAGACTAACTGGACTTCCCAACTGAAAACAGGTTGGCAGCAAAGCACCAACCTGTCTTTCCTGTGCCATAGAGACACAGAGCATTGAACTCCTTAACCCAAACCTGGTGACATGTCCCACAGGGCAGGTCAAGGGAAAAGGGCATGGTGTTTTTCTATTCGGCGAGGTAACCACAGGTAAAACTGCAAAAAAAAGAGAGTTTTCCACCAGAGCCTCGCTCAGTCCTTCTAGTTCAACACAGCTACAAGAGGTATGAGCTGTCATCCAGGAAGCCATTGTGCCTAAGACATGGCCTCAGACCTCTTCTTGGGCCATGGTTCAGTATGGTCACCAGTTTTCTCGATAACCTTACTGATCGGGTCAACCCTCCTCATTACACCTCCAACACCCCTTAAGTCATCCACACCCAGCCAGTCCACTGTATATGTTGGCAATGAACTGAATAAACCTAAATCTAATTTACTATTCTCAAAAACACAAATGTATTGTTACATGGTTAATTTTCAAAAAGGCATGCTTGAGCCCATGCAATCTAATTTTGTCTTTGGAATAAATATATGTTCAAATTTAATTGAATGCAGCAGTCTTCATGTCATAGAGAATACAACAGTCTTCATGTCTTCATGTCAATAAAGGCTCTATATGAAGACAACATATTAAGTAAAAGTTTTAAGGTTTGATCCAAATAGATTTCAGCAGTTTTTTTCCTGTAACATTTCTCTATGTACTATCAGGCACATGCCTGCGTTTCCAGTTATCCTTATATTTTTCTCTGTTCCTTTGGGTCTCTTGTTGGCTGCTGTTCCAACACATTGCTGCTAAGAAAAGCACACTCTGCCCCACAGACTGACATGCTGACAGAGCAAACATAGTCTGCTCTGTCACTTGTTGTAAACGGCATTAGTGTTGTATTTTAATTTAATCTGGTGTCCAGGTCAGCACTCACATATCTGTACATCTCCACTGTCTCCACTGTCTCCACCTCTACCTTCAGAATGGAAAAAAAAATGTTTACCCTATTTGTACTTCTGCTTAAATTCACAGGACATTCCTTTGTCTAGTTCATATTTTGAATGAAAACATTATGCTTTCATTCAAATTCCTTATTTATCACAGCCTAACCCCTTGATGATTTTCTAGAAGATTATGTACATGGTACGACTCTGAGTTTACAGGAATTCAAATGATTAAGATGTAAAGAAACATTGTTATGAATCCCCTCCAGGTTATCACCTGATTCCCAGACACAAAATCCTGTTATGCCAGGTTACATCCAGTTGTGTAACATGGATTTGGGTAGGAGAGTTTGTTTGAAAGCTGCCAGGTAAAATTTGGAAACACCTTTAGTTTGACACAACTAAAAGATACCTGGTATAAATAAATCATAGCTGAGGAGGATTACTGCAGCAGTTAATCAGAATGTATGGAGACAAATAACTTATGGGCATGTCTTGTTTAAATTGTGTGAATAATTTTTCCAGTTTGTGGGAATGACTGAATAACTCATAAGAATTTAAGACTTGGGATTTTTTGTGGGAAGAAATTAAAACGTGAGGCTGCTCATCGTCCTTCCTGGGGTGAGGGGTTTTATAAGAGTACACCGATGTTTAGTTTTAGCTTTTATGTCTTAAAATTATGCACAAATAAAGAAAACCTACTGCATTATTTTGACATAGACACAAGTCCTTAAATTAAACAGAACTAAAAGAGATAATTCAGGCTGTATTTATATGTTTTGCAGTTCTGAACTGTTATTTTACTTTGATATGATGAACATATTCAACATTAGTAATCTTCATGTTAACCACCACTTATTTTTTTTTTAAATACAGGTTTCTGTCACTGGTAAAGTAAAATCACATGTGTGTGTAGATTTATTAATTCCATTCAACCACATTTGCCCACTCAAGCTTCCCTTAGTTATATTATTTTCTCATTTTAATTAGCTGTTTTCATGCCACTTTGGCTAATTTGTCCAATTTTATATAAACCAGCTAAGTCTGGCAGAAGTTTTGTGACTTAATGAACCTTTTACAACTGTAATTGCTATAGCAACAGCAGTACCTTGGCCTGGATGACATGACACTTGCTTACTGTAAGCATTCATCATCCAGGCATGACATGAAGTCAAATAAAATCTTTAATAATGAAGTGAAATTGTCTTGGGGCTTAAATAGGTTGAATCACAATGCCTCATTTGCTTCAGAAAACAAAACACAAATCATATTAAAAAACAGGCAAACTATGTTAACTTAAGCTTGTTGTTAGTTCATGCTGTCTGTAGCCATTTGGTTTTCTAAAATCAACAATGAGCCAAAGCAAGACTTTGGATAATTTAGTATTTAATGAAACAAGAATCACAGAGTAGATTGCAATTATTGGATGAAATTTAAATGTTAAAAATAATGATAGCCTGATTAAACTTCCAGAGACAAAAATAAATAAACAAGTCAGCTTCGAAGTGATTGAGGATCCTGTTGCTACAGTCAATTGTGTTTTTATCAGGAGATAATACTTCCTTCACTAAAATTGCAATGCATTTATTTAACATGGCAGTCTTCGTTTATTTGAATAAATGCTAGGTGAATTTATTTTGTCATGTTTTCCAGTGTAGTTTTTGCTTTTCTTAAAAACCAAATCATTAAGATGAGTAAATAGTGACATCAATACTTATTACTGTTAGGATCCCGTGTTGTTGAGTTGTTTTGGAGTTTGATTTAATGATTCTAGATTCATTATTATTCTGTGTCACTTGTTTGATCTCATCAAACAATCTCTTTGTTTGATTAGATCAGAATTTTTTCTGTTTTCACCTCAGATCAGTTCTACTCAGTGATTCTAGTTTATGTTTATTTATTTCTTGTGTCTAGTTATTTCTTCTTACTCTGAGATCCATTAGTTCCCTGTGCCGCTCTCATTCTCTCTCCCCTCACACCTGCAACCCGTTAGCTAATCGGTCCAGGCGTTTCGTTCCAGCATTCACCCTCACAGTATTTAAACCCTTCTCCTGCTCACACTCCTTGCTGGTTCCTCTCGTCAACTCCAGTTGTTTCCCTGCTGTCAATTTCCCCCTGGATTCCTGTTTTTGTTTTGACTCTGGCTCCCTGTGTTCCCAGTGATTTTTGTCAAATTTTTCATAATTTTTCTTTAAAACATTCGTCATTTAGAACCGGGTTGGGCAACTCCAGGCCTGGAAGGTCGGTGTCCTGCCACCTTATGTGTCTCTACTTCAGCTCACATGAGTCAAATAATGAGGTCATCAGCAGGACACTGGAGAACTTGACTGCACATATGAGGTTTCAGGAAGTCAAATAAAATGACTTCCTGAAAGTCATTTCAGGAAGGAGAAACCGGGGCAGAGAACTGATGGAAGATGAGTAATAAACTAAATAAATAAATAAACAGAGGAAAGTAAATACAAGGTGATAATTATTTAATCACGGTTTACATAATTGTAATCAAATAAAATAAATAACATTCAACATATGTGGAATGTTGTATGAGACAGACTAAATCAAAGTCATCAAAATGGAAAAAAGAAAATGACAAGTTGATATTTGCATTTATAAGGTGAGACCAAAACCTTCCTATAATACGGCTGTTATTCATTTCTCTGCTTCTGTTTTTATTTGCGTATGATAGAAAAATTAGTTTTTATCAAATCCAGCACAGCTGTCACAATCAATAAAGGACTCCATTTGTTTCTAGAATGTCCCACACTAAATTTACTCCAATTGCAAAATGCAGTGCAAGGTAGGCTGAAAATCAATAGAGATTGGCCACACTCCACTTAGCACCTTTATTCTCCTTCTGGTCTTTAAGAACAATCTTACGGTGCTGAGACCAGACTGCCTTTATCTCACAATCTCAGTATTAGAGGTACATATGTAAGACTGTTTGTAATCACGTTCAGCTCTTTATTGACATGTTTTGGTTTAATTTTCTGACCCACACACAAAATCCTACACAAGAGTCCATTTAAAAAAGGAATTGGATTTATTTTCAAATAAATATCAATTTGTACAACAGAAAAAAAAAATCTTGTTTTTCTGGAGTGAAGGGAAGGTCACGGAAATGTTTTGTCTGAAATGAGAGTGGTGTTAATAATGGCCAGAAACGAGATAATCAGAGAGGCATGGATCAGAGTAAGAGTTCTTACTTCTGAATTGATCAAAGTGAGAGAAAAAATGACAAGAAAAATGGAAGCAAAGCCAAGATTTAAAAACAAGAAAAACTGTGAGCTCAGAACACTGAAATAAAGCTCTCAATTTTGAAGAACAGGAAATGTTCTTTGTGTGTATTTAGACTGCATTATCTCCACACAGCTCACCTTCAGACCTAAATACTTTATAAAAGTGTATTCGTACCCCTGGTAAGAAGACATCTAATTGGTAATCTATAATCCTTTTGATACGCTTTAGCCTTTTTCCATTGATCCTTTTCCAGCAAGAGCAGCAGCACTGGAGGCCACATTAATCCTGTTATTGAGACCCAGAAGTATGACTCTAGAAAACCAATAAATCTATTACTCTTGTTATCCACATTTCCCATTCTTTTGTCCCTTGTTGTTGCCCATATCTGATAACTCCATCAAAATGAAACAAAAGGAAGGGAAAGCATGATAACAAAGACTTGGTCCCAGTTCAGATTTATTAATATGTAATGTTTTTAGTAAAGTAAAATGTTTGCCCAAAATCACAACACTTGCCTAGAAACTGCAATTAAATGATAAATTATCTTAATCGTCTTTTCTTTAAAGCTATTTGCCTTCAGTGTTTTTACTTGCTCACTTATGATACATTCTTGCTGCATGTATCATGTATCATGATACATGATACCTGTATCATGTATGATAGATGAATCACAGTCCAGCTGGCTTGCAACTTTGTGCGATGCAAAGTTTGTTGCAGTACATTTAAAATCTACAGATTTCTCCTGAATCCACAAGGTTAATAAAAATGTTTTGTAATGCTAACACTATCATACTATTTTAGCATTTTCTTTTTAGCGGCGCTTGTGGCTTGCATTTTTTGACAGTAGACTGACAGGAAAGAGGGTGAGGAGAGGGGGGAAGGACATGCGGCAAAGGTCACCAGGCCCGGGAGTCGAACCCATGGCGTCCGCATCGAGGACTAAGGCCTCCAAACGTGGGGTGTGCTAACCCCCTGCGCCACCACAGCACGCCCCTATTTTAGCATTTTCTTTGCTGAATTTCCAATTGCAAGTTGTATTGTCATCTTGTGGAGGCATTAGCCTATTTTCACATAATCTGTAGATGTTTGATTGGAATGGGACCGATCAAACAATCCAAGAGTTAATGATGTTTCCAAATCATCCATCCACCCATTATCATTCATGCTTATCCCTAGTGAGGTGATGAGGGGTGCTGGTGTTTATCTCCAGTGCATGTGGACAACACACACATACACAGGGAGGACATGCAAACTCCATGCAGAAAAAGCCTGGGCAGGGTTTTGAACCCAAGACCTTCTTGCTGCAAGGCAACAGTGCTACCAACTCCACCACAGTCCTGATTCCAAGTCACAAATACAGAAATTTGTAAATAAGGAAATAATTAAACATAGAGCAGAATAGCCAAAATCAAAACTAATAAATAGTAATAATACCTAAACGGAACTAAGGAAGATCATTCTAATCCAGGAGTAAAATATTTAGACTGTGACAGGAAGTAATCACACCATGAACAAGAACCAAGCAGAGGTTGGAAGGCAAAAGGTCAAGAGAATTTAAGCTTTGGGACTTGGTGCTTTATCCAGCAATCATCAAATGTATTGGGCAGACTGTAGTTATAAAGTTCTGGATTGCAAGCAGCAATACTTAAATAGCCTGTGATGTTTCAGTTTATGCCTAACTAGCAGTAAGGAGTTGAAACATACCACCTACCGCCTCAGCTATTGCTACAAGACAGGATGGATCAATGCTTTAATTTTTTATTTTTATGACAAATTCTGATCTTATGATATGGATGTGGCAGCTGAAATTCAGAATCATCATTCATTGTCCAATGTTTCTATGTGTTTATGAAAAGATTAAGGAAATTGTGTAACTAAAAAGAGTGGTAGAAGAAAAGACAAGGTCAAAGATAAAGCCTTGAAGCGACATACAAATGAAGAGTTAAAACTGTGGCATGTAATTAGGTCTCAAAATTAAATTATTAATTTTTCAAATAGCCTGAGGCAGAACTAGTAATAATTAAATTGTTTCCTATAATTCTATTAAAAGTTTAATATTGATAACAAACACCTCTTCCAGGAGTCCTGTAGCTGTCTTCAGACTCCTGGGAAATCATGGTTATCATTGCAGATTCACTGATGTAGATCTAATGGAGTTCATGAGTGGCAGGTGAAACAGGATCAAACTTTGATAAAGTTTGATCGGACTTATTCATTGCTGCTGACACTGACATTACACAAGCATTATTTGCTAAATTATGATAATCTATGCTCACGTACTTGTACATGTACATGATCGCTCTTTAGTTTATAACAGAATTGCCTCTCTGTTTTTGGCTCCTCTTTAAAACAACACACCATGACAGAAGGAGCCAGCAGACCTGCAGCTTAAAGAGGAGTTTGAACATTTGAGACACACTGTCAAGAAATATACCCTTACAAAAAAATTACATGAAAATCACATGAATCACATGTGGAAATTTATGATTCACATGTGATTTTACCACGAAACATTCCAAAATCACACGTATACATGTGATCACATGTGACTTTCAAATGTGAACACATGGGATTTTCATGGGATTTTTTTATAATGTAGCTGCACTGTGCTCTGCATGGAGGTGTTTTTTTAAGAGGCATCGGTCCAGACTCGACTCCTCTCCTCTTTAACCTGGGTAAGGTGGAGCTGTTGGAAGAGGAGGAGTGGGACCAACAAGCAGCATTAGCTCTAACGTCCAATAAGCCACTCCTGCCTCACCCACAGCTCCCATCCTTACAGGAAGTCCAGCCTCTGGACTTCCTGTTTCCACTATTAAACCTCCAGCTCATGGGTCTCCTATCTCTGCTCCTCTGGAAGCCCGGCAGGCATCAAGCTCCTCCTGGTGGAGCTATTCTACAGCCCTTGTTGGTCATCCCTCCGGCTGCATGGATGACCTCCAGACTTCCATTGCCGCTAACCACCAGACTCTCTGCTCCTTCACTGCTGACCATCAGACTCTTCTCATTATACACTTATGAACAGCTAGCAGGTGTGTAAGACCTCACCTCGCTCTGGCAGACCTCATCAACGACAGACCCATTCAATAAACAGGTTATTAGTGAAAAATATATGTACTTCAATAACTCAACTCATTAAAATATACTGATTAATTCTACAGAGACTGATAAAGCTTTTATTTCTGTTAATGATGATGATGATTTATTGTTTACAGCTCACAGAAATGTAACATTTGAGATTGGAATTTTATATCAGAAAGTGGGGTCAAAGAAAAAGCTGTTATAAGCTTTCTAGGTTCACAGAGTTTCCTTCCTGAAACTCCTGTTTCTGCTTCTTGGATAAGAGTTAATGCAGTATTTATCAATAGTTATAATGCCAGTCATGTATTCACTTTCACTCCTTAATGACTGAATGTCCAACACACATTTCTTGTAGTAATATATCAACTTTATCCAAAGTTTAATATTGCCTAAATGGGTTATTTCTTATTTATTAGTTCTATTTTTATTTTCATTTTACTTTTTAAAAAATGTTACTCTTTTAAAATGTCAGAATTTGCACAAACCATAATTTTAAAATATTGAATCGGATTTTATGGTCAGTTAATTTCTCAGTACTTAAGCAGCCATTTTGTCAAATTCTTTTTCATAAAATGGAAGACTACTTTTTACTTTTACTTGAGTAAAAATATGTTGATGTAGAGCTACTCCTACTTTTTTGTAGGAACATTTTTGAGCTACTCTGCCCATCTTTACCTATTCTACAGCCCTTGTTGGTTATTAATGCTGAGAATAAATCCAATGATCTGTCCTTTCTGTGCAGAATTTGCGCTCACTACAGCTCTCCACATATTTAAAAAGAAATCTTTAATGTCACAACAAAAAGACCAAAGTCAGGGAGGAGCAAGCAGCAGGACGACGATGATGATGATGATGATGATGATGATGATGATGATGATGATGATGATGCAGGTAAGGAGAGGAAAGGAAATGTGTTGCAGGAGAAGCCAGGCAGGTATCAGGAGATTTCAAGATTTTGGTCTGTACTGTAGCTAGTGCAGCTAGTGCACACTGTTTTCTTAGCAGACAGTTATTTTTTTCTTCACACATCATTTTTCATTTAAAGAAATAAACTTCAGACAATGCAAACATTATTTTCTTAGAGTTCTGCAATGTATGAGTTAAAGTTTATGCTAGTCTGAGCATAATGACTCAGCATTTACATGTCTCTGTTTGCATCATTATTGTTTATTTTTTATTAATAATTACATTGTTATTTGAAAAGTTACATTAATGTTTGTTTATGTATTTCTATTAAAACAGCCATCGCCAGCCCGGCTCTGTTTGTCCATCAGCCCCTCTCAGTCCCAGTGGAGACGTCGAGAGGACTGCAGTCAGGTGTGAAAACCGCAGAGTGCCGGCCACGCCCACAAGTGGAGATTTGCTTAGGTGGAAAGAGGCTCACACTCAACACACACACACACACACACACACACACACCGTCATGACAGGAACAAAATAGTGTAGCTATGTCCATGGAATATATAGATAAGTGTGCTTTTTTGTATTGGATGGGCAAAGAATTCCGTTAGACAAAAGTATGTTTACCTTTACTGACACATTAATAATTCACTTATTAATTCATACTTAGCATTTTTTGCCATTAGAAATATCTCTGCCTCACAACATGAACAAATGCAGCTGTAGCATAACTTCAGACCATATTTTGGAAATATGTAAACATCCTATACTTCAGTTATTCTTTCAAAGTCTAGTATTAATCATTTACTGAGATATTTTGTAAAATAAGCTAAAATAGCTTCTACTTTTATGTGAATTATAACAAGAAACACAGATGAGAAGAACATTTTCTCTGTGCAATTTATTGGCTAAATATTGCCAAATCTCCCCTCACTCGTTATTTATTTTCTGTGAGGGTTATAGTGCCTATCTCCCACAGTCAAGAGGCAAAAAAATTCACCATTAAGATGTCATGAATTTCAGCACAGAGTCAGGAAATGACCAAGGCACACCCACACACACACACACACACTTAAAGACATTCTAGAGTCTTCCTTTAACCTGATGGAATATGCAAACTGAACACAGAAAAGCTCCAGAAAAAATATCTCAAACAACTAGTCAGTTGTGCAAAATTGCCATATTAAATCACATTTATCTCCAAAAATGAGTTTGAAATGTTGATTCATGTTTTATTTTATCGCAAGTAGACTGCTGTAGTAGGCTGTTCATTAGTTCTGAACAAAAAGGAGCTGGCCCGCCTACAGCTGATAGAAAAACTGCTGCTCAGATCTGGACATCTAGTAACAGAGGAGCCCACATTACTGCTGTCATAAAATCACTTCATAGGCTCCCTGTAGCATATTGTATAAATAATAAAATCCTGGTATTGACATTCCAAGTGCAGCATTGAAACAGGTCCCTTCCTTCATCTGTGATTTGATCAGCTGTAGTCTTCTTTGAGATCCGCCGTGCAGAATCTGAACCTTTAAGACCAGAAGAGACGGATCCTTCAAAGTTATCAATCTAAGATTCTGAAATGAACAGCCACACTACTTGGAGTCATGGGTGCTTTAAAAAAAAACAAAAAAAAACTGAGACATTAATTTTTAAGCAAGTCTTTTGCCTTATGTTCCTCGGCTGCTATGATAAATTAAATAGTAAATGACCTGTACTTGTTTAGTGCCTTATGGAGTCCACAGGACTCCATAAGGCTTTATACTACATTCAGTCATTCACGCATTCATGCACACATTTGCACACTTCAATTGGAGCTTTGGTAGCAACAGGGGTAAGAGTTCTTGTCGATTCTCATTGTATGTTGTGTTTATTAAATGTTCCTTCAAATGTATATTTTTTTTACCATGAAACACTTTGTGACTATTGTCTGAGAAAAGTGCTATAGAAATGAAATGTACTTACTTAATAGGTCTGGATATTGGTTTTACCTAGAATTTGGCGGAAGGAATCTTAGAATTATAGTTTTCTTAAGATTGCCATCATCAAACTGACACTTTCTGCCATTCCTCTGAGGGAGAGGACAAGCAGCCCATGTTTAGATTTAGTTCAGAGCTGACTAAAGAAGCACAGCCTCATCACCAATGGGACCCCATGTGAGTCAAACAGACGATGCTGTCACCGCAACCCGATTCCAGTTCCAGAGCAAGGATGATGCTCTGTATCCAAACCACCGTGTGGCCACTATGTGTTGCACCATTAGGAGACTAGTCAACTCTTTGCTCTGCAATGCCTTTTTATGAGTCACCTCGACTTGTAGCAGTCACATGACAAAACTGATTTTTCCAAGAAGATTGGAACCAGGTGAATTTGTCAAATAGTTTTAATTGTAAAAATATAAAGTAACTAACCAAAGGGGTAGTGCAAACTCCAGCATAGAGTATGTCTATCCAATTGATCAGCATCACCCTGTTCTAACCAGAGAAGCAGAGGGAGGGTGTGTTTAATTTAACTGTAATCAAAGATGATCCATTCATCTTAAGTTTAGTTTATGTCCTTGTCCTTAAAAATATGATGTCATTCAGCCCCCAGTGCTCACACACACACACACACACACACACACACACCCCCACATGCACTCGCACACACTGCAAGTTGATGGCCAAGTGGGTAATTGTTCCCTGGTCCTCTATGGGCAGACACAACAGAGGAACCAGGTGGTTGAGCATACCTTGTTCATCGCATTTTTTGCAATAGCATAGGATAAACAATTTAAGTATACTTAAAAAAAGTATAAACAATAAAAAATAAACATAACTGGAAACACTAAGAAGAACTGAACAAAAGTAAAACAGAAACAAGACAGATCTAATCAGAAGAACAAACTAATGCAGAATAATACTGAAACTAGAATCAAATCAAACTACAAAACAATCAACCAACCCGGATTCTGACAGACAGTCCTTAACTTAAACTTCTACTATTTTAAAAACCTCAAGTCTTGTCAGGCAGCCATTTATAGGCAATCACTGAAACTGAACTCTTTGGCTATTAATTTTCTGATGACCATGCCCCAACTTGGTCATTTTCATCTGAATTACTAATGTTATTAAAACACAATAAGTAAGTATGAAATTATTTATAGATATTCATAGCAAACCAGACCCGTGTTGCTGCACAATGGTGTACTATCTAAATTATTGTGTTTTAGGGTTAAGATGATTTACAACTAATATTTATTGGCAATTAAAGTAATTTGAATATAAAGGGCTTCTTGCCCATAGTTTCAAATTTCTAAAAGAATATGGTGGCAAAAAGAAGCTGAAAGGAAAATTGCATTAGTAAGTTGAGGAGGACTGTATTAAAATGCAAATGTACAGCTGTTAATAGTTCTTCAAAAACCAATAATCCCCTATAGTCAGTCATGTGTCAAAATGGTTAATGGAAAAATATCCCAGAGGCACACAAGGTCCCTTTTCCATTCCACTTTTGATTAAAGCCGAAATTCTGTTCAGAGAAAAGTGTGGATTGGGTCGGGATCAGACTGTCAAAGATGGCTTAATGTGAGCAGTGTGCCAAAATCATTGTTCTGATGCCCTGATTCACAGACACACCCTCTCATGGGACAAGCCCTTATCATGACCAGGACGGTGACTGGCTGCATATCAGATCCACATTTATTACTTACCGTTTATTGTCTTGCTAGCCTGTGCTGAGAGAATCAATAATGGGAAGGAGACCAATGCCACACTGATTTCTCAATTGGAGTCAACTATGGTCAAATCTGTATGAATCAATTTAAACAGATTAATTTGTGGAATTATTTGATTAAATCATTCTGTTATTCTATCTTGAATAATTTTGTAAGATCTGCATTTAGTAATGTAACAAGTAATGTTCAACTTGCAAAAGATTAAAGCCTCTGTCATATCTAATCAGCAACCGTCCAAATGTATGCAATGTTATTTTTAAGTCTGAATCAGAAGGATCTTAAGGAGGCAGTATGTTGTAAAATTGACCTTTTTGAGTTTTACCTCATATTATAATAACTAGCCTGCACATTCATGACTGTCTACTTTGTGGAGCTGTAGCAAAGCAGAGCTCAAGGAGGAGGATGTGAGGAGTGCCGTCCAGGTTCACTTCAGGACAAATTGCGACCACTGATTGGTCAACTGCTGACAAAAACAGAGGACTGATTGATAGATCGTATCATGTCAATTGACATCTGAATTAGGTCAATCACTTAATAGGGGTTAATATTTATGCCGACACCTGTTTTATGTTTCATGTTTTTATCCAACTGTCATTAGTTTTGTAGAAATCTGTGGTACCTAGACATTAAAAGTGATTTTCAAATTTGATTGTCAAATAAAAATGTTGATTGTGATTGATTGCAAAACAAATAGAAAGCATCTGTTGTGTGTGGGGATGAGTGGGGCACTTTTGATACAAAATTTACTTATCCACACGAGTCAATAGGAAGTGCTTTAACTCTCCACTGAGCTTAACGTGAAAGTACTGGTTTTCTATCATTTATCAAGAAGGTAGCCTCATCATCACTGTTAATCAAGTAAACACTATCCATTTTCAAGGGGGTCATGTTGGACCCAAGAATATTCTTAATGAGACTGCTCTGAGGTCAAAATGTGTTGAATAGAATCAGCAAGAATCATTGAGTTAAGCATTTGGTTCTTTTCTGAATATAAACACACCCTCTGCTGACTTGGTAAAAGTTATCATTAAGGACCAACTTTTGGCAGTAGGTCTTGAGAATTAATGAGGACATCTATTAATGCACTCCTAGGGCCTGCAATAAACTCACCAACCTGGTAGTCGTTTTAATAACTGATATGTTGTGAGCAACAGATTTCTCTACCCCGGACACTCTAATACATTTAAAGCTGAATACTGATTCTAACTGCAGAGTTGGATGATTTGATGGCAGGTGCCACTGGGTCTTGGAACAGATGCAATCAGCATCACATTTCAATCTTAACATCCCCCAGGGACAGGGATTCTCTCTGTTCAACTTTATGGCAATTATTAGAATCTGTTTGATTACACATAGTGCTTGATCAGAGCATGCTCCTAAAATAATTGTAGTCATGCATGACAATCATTCTGGTGAAAGGTGCCACAGACTCATTATGATTATTGTTTATAAAAACATTAAATACGATGCACAAAGCATGGCTTATGGTTAAAGCACTTCTTTAATGATTTCTCATCTGGGCTCAGGTCACCGGGACCAGGCCTGGAGGTGGGGCATGCTGGTGAGCTCCTGGTGGCCGGGCCTTTGGGCTGTGAAAGACATCTCCTATTTCACAGCCCAAAGAGGAGATATGGGTCCCCTTTCCCATGGGCTCAACAGCAGTGGGAGGGGGTAAAGGGGTTGGGTGCAGTGTGTGATGGGTGATGGCCAAAGGCGTTGACCTTGGTGATCTGATCCTCGGCTACAGAAGCTGGCTCATGGGACGTGGAATTTCACTTGTTTGGTAGGGAAGAAGCCTGAGCCAGTGTGTGATGTTGAGATGTTCCAGCAAGAAATTGTTCGATTTACCTCAATGGACATCTCTGGCTCAGGAACTAGTACATGCACGTGTTTAGTTTTAACTTGTTTAATGAACAGGGATAGAGGCATTTTCAGGGATCGCCAAGATCTTCAGGCCCATCAGGATGATGACTGGTTTATATGGGCTGCGCTAACAAACGAAGTTGTTTGAGTATATAGGCGGTATCCACAGAGACAGAAAAGTTGAAATTAGTGAAAAATCACATCAGATTACAGTAGCGGAGTAGAAATATTTACTCTAACATGGATTATGACCACAAAATATCAAAGGTAGCTGTAGGAGCCATATACACATTTTTTGAACTTAATACAAAATGCAATTTTATGTTTACGTGAGTTTAATTTTTTACTCTGCTATTTGAAAAAGATAAGCATCTGTAATGGCATTGTGCTAAACCTTATTACATGGTGCCTTTTGACTTGTTATTGACTACCGTAATTTCCGGACTATAAGCCGTTTCGACCCTGCGGCTTATACAACGATGCAGCTTATTTATGTTTTTTTTTTCTTTCTTTCTTTCTTTCTTTCTTTTTTTTTCCTAACGCTGCCAGGGGCAGCAGAAAAGGTAAGAGTGAGACAGGTGGAATATATGTGTCGAGGAAGACGCAAGTTAATGCCTCTCAGTGACTTTTACCGTATGTTTTTTAACCAGCCCTGTTTAGTGCTGTGTTACTATGTATGGGCTGTTTGCACGTAAGGCTCTGACGTCACAACTGCATGCGCAAATTTTCGCTTTGAGTCACTATGACAGCTAGAAAAGACAAAGTTGTATTTCAGACACAAGTAAAACAATACTAT